>APFE031498889.1:0-14540 GCA_000404065.3 Pinus taeda
ACACCTACTTAGATGTTATATATGAAAAACAAGCTTCACATTTGGTAGCCGTTGGAATGCGTCTAATTTTAAAACATTAAAAAGGGCAATTGTTTTCATAGACTATAATTTCTATATACATGTTACAAAATTTGGCGTGCATACATGCACAGTGCAATGCAAATGGATTTGCACAGTGCACTACAGGGTTCAGATCAAATGCAGAGATTGTGGATGGTGACTTGTGCGCCTTGTTTTCAAAGCATAATACACTACAGGCTTAGACTTAATGCAGAGATTGTGGATAAGGACTTGCACACCTTGTTTTAATCTTGCCGAGTTGGAATTTTCAATCTGGTGTTGTGGATAAGGACTTGCACGCCTTTTTTTAATCTTGCCGAGTTGGAATTTTCAATCTGGTATATAATGTTTTTGTGTGTATATTTCATATTTGGACTTTATTTTGATAGTTATTTGCGAGATAGTATTTTGATTGGTTTGTGATTGGTTTTGTTAGCAATGTACACAAATTAAAATAAAAAAAATTATACATTGCTAACAAAACCAATCACAAACCAACCAAATATATATATCTCGCAAATAACTATCAAAATAAAGTCCAAATATAAAACATTATATACCAGATTGAAAATTCCAACTCGGCCAGAGGTAAGAAGGTTCGATGGGTGGCTAAGAAAGCTGGTGTGCTAAGGACTGAAGTACTGATTATGAGGAAGGCAGGTGTGACTGGATCATAAGGCAGGTTGTTCTACTGAATAACCACCCTAGTCTGTTTGAAAAAAAAGGCGTGCAAGTCTTTATCCACAATACCAGATTGAAAATTCCAACTCGGTAAGATTAAAACAAGGCGTGCAAATACTTATCCACAATCTCTGGATTAAGTCTAAGCCTGTAGTGTATTATGCATTTAAAACAAGGCGCACAAGTCATCATCCACAATCTCTGCATTTGATCTGAATCTGTAGTGCACTGTGCAAATCCATTTGCATTGCACTGTGCATGTATGGCATATGCACACCAAATTTTGTAACATGTATATAGAAATTATAGCCTATGAAAACAATTGCCCTTTTTAATGTTTTAAAATTAGACGCATTCCAACGGCTACCAAATGTGAAGCTTGTTTTTCATATATAACATCTAAGTAGATGTTTGACACTCCCCCTCTTAATTATTTTAGGTATTATTGCGTGTTCATAACTTTACCGTCCATGAAAGTGAGTTGAATTATCTCACAATTTTGAGATGTTCATATTAAGTTTTAGATTCATATAATTTATAATGTGCTTAAATTTAATGTTCTTTGAAGGAGGTCTTGCTACAAATTCCCAAATCAAAGGAGCAGACGAGACAGATAGCAAGAAGCAGCGGAAGACCCTATACAAGGGTATAAAACGACGCAAAGGAAAATGGGCTGTAGAAGTCAGGGATCCCATCGAAGGCGTGAATGTTTGGGGTGGTAACTATGATACACAGTTAGAAGTTGCTTTAGCATATGATGCAGAAGCCAAGAGGCGCAGAGGGAAGAAAGCCAGGCTCAATTTTCCTGATGAGGCACCTCCCAAAAAGCCTCATTCCATAAATTTGTTTGATGCTAGATCACGCTGACATAGTCAAAATTCTGCAAACAAACGTGAGCCATAAGAGTAAAAATTCATAAACTTTATGGCTTTTCATGCTCAGCCAGGGGAACACTAAGAACTACGCACAGTCGGCATAAATGCCTGTTTTGAACTTTGTTTTGGAGTTGTGATATATGGTGCTCTTTTGGAACTTTGTATTGTTAAAATACAAAATTTATCTGATAAGTTTTGCTTTCATCCACAGGCAAAGAAAATGTTATGATTACCTGCTTTTGAAATTTGAAGTAACACAAAAACACCGGTAGAATGATTTACTTTTGCATCACAATTTTAACAATATTTTTATCTAGGTGCGTTTAGAGTAGTTGTCTAAATCAGTATGGATGAGATGGAGTAATACAAACATAAATATTTGTTTTTGATAACATTGTTGATTGTTTTTGGGTTGTAGATTTTGATAATTTTATTGGCTCTTTTTGGATAGCAGATTTTGATAACTTTATTGGCTGTTTTTGGGTAGCAGATTTTGATAGCCCAAAGTTTTGGCAATGATAAAACTTAAATAAGTATGAGAAAATCTATTATAGAATGTAAGTGTACCAATTTGGTTAATAAAGTATTCATCGTATCTGGATAACCATTTTTTAAATCTAGATCCGGTTAATATATTACTTCATTGTATATGGATAACAATTTTTGATGTGAAATATGTAGAACAATTTTTCATGTGAAACTGTTTATTATTTCAAAATAAGATGGTCAAAAAGAAACAATGCAATTCTAGGAAATACTGAGGCCTCTTTCATAGCTTCTTCTCCCAGTCATGGATTTATCTCTAGCAACATTGATCTCACTCTGGCTTGAGCTAACAGAAACAGGTGGTATTGAATGACTCTGTCTACTGCGTCTGATTGATTGATTAGGGAGCTTGAATCTAACTCCAATGCAGAACATTGGTCTTCATCCCTTATTTGCCAATTTGAAGCCCATTTTGATTTTCTTGAAGCGTTTTGATTCTCAGTGGGTTTGAGGTTAGAAGATTTTCTGGAAACCACGAGGATTAGTTTTTGTATTGATTTGATGAGCCTCTGAGCTATGCTACCACCTCCAGTCTTTGGTAACTGAATGTAATCTCTTAAAATCTACGTTCTCCCTTAATTTATCAGAGAGCTCATCTTCTGCAGTCACACTGTATTTTCTTTTTCTCTGATGCTACCATTGATTTTTTTCCTCATGCATGCCATGTCTTCTTCAAGGTTTCTAAGTCTAGAATTTGTTTCATCCATGTCAGACTTCAAATTGGATGCTTGGCCAATGACTGAATTCTGTTTCAGTAAAAAGCCCAGAGAAGAATCTCGGCCCTCATGCTTACTGCTTTCACTTTTGTTTAATGGGTGTGGCATTTCACTTTTGTTTAATGGGTGTGGCACATCATGTGCAGATGGTTTCTTGTTGTTGCTGACATTTTTTTCTAATGTGAGAGCCCTAGTGCTACTGCTTCTTGGCGGCAGCCTGGTGACCTGAGAAGTGGGTATGCGGTTTGCCTACAGTTGATGTATGTACATGGCCTGCAGTATCCTTCTCAATGGCATGAAGTTGTTCCACATATTTTGTTTCTAAGGATAAGTGTTGTTGTTCCATTTAACTTATTTCCTTCGATATTTTTTTGGACAACGAACAATAAAAGAATAAATGGGAGTACATAAACAAAATATATTTAGGAGGGTCGTTTAGTCTCCATATTTTGTTATTTCATCTGGAGGGAGCGAGTATCAATACTAACATGTTAATGGGGTGTCATAAATACACTTTAGTGTCAGGTATTTGGACTATGAATTTTAAAGTGATTATAATAATTAAATTTGTAGTTTTGGTGAATTGTTTTGATAGATTAATTTTCTCTTTTAAATAAGTTATATTCCATATGAATACCATGGGCCAATACCATGGATTTTCAATACCATGGGTCAATACCATGGCTTTTCAATCTCGTGGGTCAATACCATGGGCATTTTTATTTTATTTGATTTTTATAGGGTTATTTTTTTTTTTATTCCTTCCTTTTATTTTGACAAAGTAAAATATTTACATTACATGAAATTTTTCCTTTAGTTTTTATTTTTACGTAATTTGATTTAGTCAAAACGTAAAACATTTTGTTACAACATCTCTACTATATTTGACTTGAAAGTGCCTCTTGACAATATAAATTAAATTTAACCCTAAAATTCTATATATAACTTATAATTTATAATAAACCAGGGGTTTTGATAGCCCCTGGTTTTTCCCAGGGTATTCTTGAGCCATGGATTTGTCCATGGTATCCTTCTCTAATATAGCCTATTTAAAGACGCAAAATTGCAATGAATTTTTATTGTTATTAGCTTTTAGATTAGTCTCATATGTTTTGGAATAATAAAATTTTCTGTGTGGTTCAGGGACACTGGAGATTGGTGATTGCTACATAAATGATGGAGCTTGCCTTGGTTCAGGGACACTGAAGATTGGATGGAGCTTGCCTTGGTTCAAGGACACTAGAGATTGGTGATGAGCTTGCATTGGTTCAAGGACACTGGAGATTGGATGGAGCTTGCCTTGGTTTAGGGACACTGGAGATTGGTGATTGCTACGTCAACGATGGAGCTTGGCCCTGGTTTTTCCCATGGTATTCTTAAGCCATGGATTTTCCCATGGCATCCTTCTCTAATGTAGCCTAGACATAAAATTCCAATGAATTTTTATTGTTATTAGTTTTTGGATTAGATCTGAATTTGAATTTAAATGGGTGGTCTCAGGCCTGGAAATTGACGTCGTGTGGGACGGATTTTAGATTTCACAAGGTATTTGACAATTATTGAAAATTCTTCACCGTCAAATTTGATGTGTGTGTTATAATAAGTAAAATGACAAAATGACTTCCAATTTTAAAGTTAAATCATCAAAATATCTAATACCTTAAGTGCAAGTAAAGATAGCCTACAGTAAAATATTATGAATATTATAATACCTCATTCAACTATATGTACAAATTATAGTACATTACATTCTATAGTATATGCCAATAGATTGGTCAGAATTTTAACACTCTATTTATGCTCCTATATATCAAGAAACCAAACCCCTATGAATGGAAGATGGTTGCTATACATTTGTAATTAGTATTATTTTTCCCTTTTTGTTATCGGATTCTCATTCTGAACTTTTGGGATTCACAAGCTTGTTTAGTTATCATCAACAAATATCGGGTTTCCATTAGATCTCGAATGTGCACGGAAATAGTAAATTCACAGCCATCCTTCTATGCATCCTTGCCTCCTTGCGCAGGAATGGGCTGGTGAAGAAATCTTATGAGCTTATGAGCTCTCAGTGCTTGCGATGCGAAAGTGGGACTTCTAATTTTCTTCTCAACAGGGAAGTTATAAGAATTCACCAATCCCATGTGTGTTCAATGAGTATCTTCCCTAACTATTAGATTTATATTTTTAGGGATAACTGTAAAGCGATATACTCTTGAAAGTCTCAGCCATTATTTCAGATATAACATGAATACTAAGTTAGATACATGTTTGATTATCGTTAGATATATTTTTATTATCATTTCACAGTTCTGCATAAATGATTCATTGCTCTTTCACTTGGAGAAAAAACTTTGGGCATAACTGTCTATGTTGACTGGTTAAAGAAAGGTGTTAGCTTTTATTCTGGACTTGTAAAGCTTTAGGTTGATATGATTCATTGTTCTTTCACGTTGGACTAGAGAGAAAATCTTGGGCATAACTGTCTACTGTTCACGGGTTAAAGGTCAAAGGTATTAGCTTTTATTTGGACTTGTAAAGCTTTAGATTGATGATACTTCAGAACTGAAATAAACATTTGGCAATTGATAATTATGTAGTCATTGGGTTAAGTTCCAACGATTTTTCGAAAAATGATTACCTTACCCTAAAACTCGAGGCTTTCCTTACAATAAAACTCAAATAGACTTATATTGGAGTTTTAAAGCAATAGAAATTGATAACTCCTTTGTATCCATTTATTTGATTTTTCCAATGTGTGTGCAAGGGGATATTCAATGCACTCAACATTTGTGAAAAGGAGGTATTTCTCTTTACTGAGTAGAGGTTGTAATTTTTTTTGTTGGTAGAGGTTGCAGTTTTTAGTTGGCATCTTGCACTTTATGAAACAGTTTGGAAAGTGGTTGTCTAATTAGGGAGGTTGACATTTCTAAATTGTCTTAGAACGTAACATGAAGGGCATCCAAAGCAGTTTGGAAAGTGGTTGTCTAATTAGAGAGGTTGACATTTCTAAATTCTGGCATGAAGTTGTCAGAAGTGATGCCTTGCACCTGATCCTGAAATGGTACAAGTGGTGTTTCAACTGAGCTGATATGCATATCCCTTGGTATAGGTGAGTCACCAGATCTACTTTGTAAGGGTGGTGTCATTAAGTTCTCAGAATTGATGCCTTGCACCTGATCATGAAATGGTACAAGTGGTGTTTCAACTGAGCTGATATGCATATACCCTGGTATTGGTGACTCAACAGATCTACTTTGTAAGGGTGAATCAGATTGAAAGATTTGACGGACACCATTCAAAAATCTTTCATTAGCTTCCACATTGAAATTTATGCCCTGAGGGTCACCTGAGCTTGCCGAACGTCCTCGCAAGTGTGTGCATTTATATGTCTTCTCACTCTCATATGTCTTCTTACTCTTACATGTCTTCCTAATCGTTTTGGCATGAGGCTTTTTGGAATGAGGCGTTTTGGGAGGTGCCTCATCAGGAAAATTGAGCCTGGCTTTCTTCCCTCTGCACCTCTTGGCTTCTGCATCATATGCTAAAGCAGCTTCTAACTGTGTATCATAGGTACGAATGCAAACATTCACGCCTTCGATGGGATCCCTGACTTCTACAGCCCATTTTCCTTTTCGTCGTTTTATACCTTTGTATAGGGTCTTCCGTTGCTTCTTGCTATCTGTCTCGTCTTCTCCTTTGATTTGGGAATTTGCCGCAAGACCTCCTTCAAAGAACATTAAATTTAAAAGCACATTATAAACTATATGAATCTAAAACTTAATATGAACATCTCAAAGTTGTGAGATAATTGAACTCACTTTCATGGACTGTAAAAGTATGAACACACAATAATACCTAAAATAATTAAGAAGGGAAGTGTCAAACACCTACTTAGATGTTATATATGAAAAACAAGCTTCACATTTGGCAGCCGTTGGAATGCGTCTAATTTTAAAACATTAAAAAGGGCAATTGTTTTCATAGACTATAATTTCTATATACATGTTACAAAATTTGGCGTGCATACATGCACAGTGCAATGCAAATGGATTTGCACAGTGCACTACAGGGTTCAGATCAAATGCAGAGATTGTGGATGGTGACTTGTGCGCCTTGTTTTAAAAGCATAATACACTACAGGCTTAGACTTAATGCAGAGATTGTGGATAAGGACTTGCACACCTTGTTTTAATCTTGCCGAGTTGGAATTTTCAATCTGGTGTTGTGGATAAGGACTTGCACGCCTTTTTTTAATCTTGCAGAGTTGGAATTTTCAATCTGGTATATAATGTTTTTGTGTGTATATTTCATATTTGGACTTTATTTTGATAGTAATTTGCGAGATAGTATTTTGATTGGTTTGTGATTGGTTTTGTTAGCAATGTACACAAATTAAAATAAAAAAAAATTATACATTGCTAACAAAACCAATCACAAACCAACCAAATATATATATCTCGCAAATAACTATCAAAATAAAGTCCAAATATAAAACATTATATACCAGATTGAAAATTCCAACTCGGCCAGAGGTAAGAAGGTTCGATGGGTGGGTAAGAAAGCTGGTGTGCTAAGAAGGACTGAAGTACTGATTATGAGGAAGGCAGGTGTGACTGGATCATAAGGCAGGTTGTTCTACTGAATTACCACCCTAGTCTGTTTGAAAAAAAAGGCGTGCAAGTCTTTATCCACAATACCAGATTGAAAATTCCAACTCGGTAAGATTAAAACAACGCGTGCAAATACTTACCCACAATCTCTGGATTAAGTCTAAGCCTGTAGTGTATTATGCATTTAAAACAAGGCGCACAAGTCATCATCCACAATCTCTGCATTTGATCTGAATCTGTAGTGCACTGTGCAAATCCATTTGCATTGCACTGTGCATGTATGGCATATGCACACCAAATTTTGTAACATGTATATAGAAATTATAGCCTATGAAAACAATTGCCCTTTTTAATGTTTTAAAATTAGACGCATTCCAACGGCTGCCAAATGTGAAGCTTGTTTTTCATATATAACATCTAAGTAGATGTTTGACACTCCCCCTCTTAATTATTTTAGGTATTATTGCGTGTTCATAACTTTACCGTCCATGAAAGTGAGTTGAATTATCTCACAATTTTGAGATGTTCATATTAAGTTTTAGATTCATATAATTTATAATGTGCTTAAATTTAATGTTCTTTGAAGGAGGTCTTGCTACAAATTCCCAAATCAAAGGAGCAGACGAGACAGATAGCAAGAAGCAGCGGAAGACCCTATACAAGGGTATAAAACGACGCAAAGGAAAATGGGCTGTAGAAGTCAGGGATCCCATCGAAGCCGTGAATGTTTGGGGTGGTAACTATGATACACAGTTAGAAGTTGCTTTAGCATATGATGCAGAAGCCAAGAGGCGCAGAGGGAAGAAAGCCAGGCTCAATTTTCCTGATGAGGCACCTCCCAAAAAGCCTCATTCCATAAATTTGTTTGATGCTAGATCACGCTGACATAGTCAAAATTCTGCAAACAAACGTGAGCCATAAGAGTAAAAATTCATAAACTTTATGGCTTTTCATGCTCAGCCAGGGGAACACTAAGAACTACGCACAGTCGGCATAAATGCCTGTTTTGAACTTTGTTTTGGAGTTGTGATATATGGTGCTCTTTTGGAACTTTGTATTGTTAAAATACAAAATTTATCTGATAAGTTTTGCTTTCATCCACAGGCAAAGAAAATGTTATGATTACCTGCTTTTGAAATTTGAAGTAACACAAAAACACCGGTAGAATGATTTACTTTTGCATCACAATTTTAACAATATTTTTATCTAGGTGCGTTTAGAGTAGTTGTCTAAATCAGTATGGATGAGATGGAGTAATACAAACATAAATATTTGTTTTTGATAACATTGTTGATTGTTTTTGGGTTGTAGATTTTGATAATTTTATTGGCTCTTTTTGGATAGCAGATTTTGATAACTTTATTGGCTGTTTTTGGGTAGCAGATTTTGATAGCCCAAAGTTTTGGCAATGATAAAACTTAAATAAGTATGAGAAAATCTATTATAGAATGTAAGTGTACCAATTTGGTTAATAAAGTATTCATCGTATCTGGATAACCATTTTTTAAATCTAGATCCGGTTAATATATTACTTCATTGTATATGGATAACAATTTTTGATGTGAAATATGTAGAACAATTTTTCATGTGAAACTGTTTATTATTTCAAAATAAGATGGTCAAAAAGAAACAATGCAATTCTAGGAAATACTGAGGCCTCTTTCATAGCTTCTTCTCCCAGTCATGGATTTATCTCTAGCAACATTGATCTCACTCTGGCTTGAGCTAACAGAAACAGGTGGTATTGAATGACTCTGTCTACTGCGTCTGATTGATTGATTAGGGAGCTTGAATCTAACTCCAATGCAGAACATTGGTCTTCATCCCTTATTTGCCAATTTGAAGCCCATTTTGATTTTCTTGAAGCGTTTTGATTCTCAGTGGGTTTGAGGTTAGAAGATTTTCTGGAAACCACGAGGCTTAGTTTTTGTATTGATTTGATGAGCCTCTGAGCTATGCTACCACCTCCAGTCTTTGGTAACTGAATGTAATCTCTTAAAATCTACGTTCTCCCTTAATTTATCAGAGAGCTCATCTTCTGCAGTCACACTGTATTTTCTTTTTCTCTGATGCTACCATTGATTTTTTTCCTCATGCATGCCATGTCTTCTTCAAGGTTTCTAAGTCTAGAATTTGTTTCATCCATGTCAGACTTCAAATTGGATGCTTGGCCAATGACTGAATTCTGTTTCAGTAAAAAGCCCAGAGAAGAATCTCGGCCCTCATGCTTACTGCTTTCACTTTTGTTTAATGGGTGTGGCATTTCACTTTTGTTTAATGGGTGTGGCACATCATGTGCAGATGGTTTCTTGTTGTTGCTGACATTTTTTTCTAATGTGAGAGCCCTAGTGCTACTGCTTCTTGGCGGCAGCCTGGTGACCTGAGAAGTGGGTATGCGGTTTGCCTACAGTTGATGTATGTACATGGCCTGCAGTATCCTTCTCAATGGCATGAAGTTGTTCCACATATTTTGTTTCTAAGGATAAGTGTTGTTGTTCCATTTAACTTATTTCCTTCGATATTTTTTTGGACAACGAACAATAAAAGAATAAATGGGAGTACATAAACAAAATATATTTAGGAGGGTCGTTTAGTCTCCATATTTTGTTATTTCATCTGGAGGGAGCGAGTATCAATACTAACATGTTAATGGGGTGTCATAAATACACTTTAGTGTAAGGTATTTGGACTATGAATTTTAAAGTGATTATAATAATTAAATTTGTAGTTTTGGTGAATTGTTTTGATAGATTAATTTTCTCTTTTAAATAAGTTATATTCCATATGAATACCATGGGCCAATACCATGGATTTTCAATACCATGGGTCAATACCATGGCTTTTCAATCTCGTGGGTCAATACCATGGGCATTTTTATTTTATTTGATTTTTATAGGGTTATTTTTTTTTTTATTCCTTCCTTTTATTTTGACAAAGTAAAATATTTACATTACATGAAATTTTTCCTTTAGTTTTTATTTTTACGTAATTTGATTTAGTCAAAACGTAAAACATTTTGTTACAACATCTCTACTATATTTGACTTGAAAGTGCCTCTTGACAATATAAATTAAATTTAACCCTAAAATTCTATATATAACTTATAATTTATAATAAACCAGGGGTTTTGATAGCCCCTGGTTTTTCCCAGGGTATTCTTGAGCCATGGATTTGTCCATGGTATCCTTCTCTAATATAGCCTATTTAAAGACGCAAAATTGCAATGAATTTTTATTGTTATTAGCTTTTAGATTAGTCTCATATGTTTTGGAATAATAAAATTTTCTGTGTGGTTCAGGGACACTGGAGATTGGTGATTGCTACATAAATGATGGAGCTTGCCTTGGTTCAGGGACACTGAAGATTGGATGGAGCTTGCCTTGGTTCAAGGACACTAGAGATTGGTGATGAGCTTGCATTGGTTCAAGGACACTGGAGATTGGATGGAGCTTGCCTTGGTTTAGGGACACTGGAGATTGGTGATTGCTACGTCAACGATGGAGCTTGGCCCTGGTTTTTCCCATGGTATTCTTAAGCCATGGATTTTCCCATGGCATCCTTCTCTAATGTAGCCTAGACATAAAATTCCAATGAATTTTTATTGTTATTAGTTTTTGGATTAGATCTGAATTTGAATTTAAATGGGTGGTCTCACGCCTGGAAATTGACGTGGTGTGGGACGGATTTTAGATTTCACAAGGTATTTGACAATTAGTGAAAATTCTTCACCGTCAAATTTGATGTGTGTGTTATAATAAGTAAAATGACAAAATGACTTCCAATTTTAAAGTTAAATCATCAAAATATCTAATACCTTAAGTGCAAGTAAACATAGCCTACAGGAAAATATTATGAATATTATAATACCTCATTCAACTATATGTACAAATTATAGTACATTACATTCTATAGTATATGCCAATAGATTGGTCAGAATATTAACACTCTATTTATGCTCCTATATATCAAGAAACCAAACCCCTATGAATGGAAGATGGTTGCTATACATTTGTAATTAGTATTATTTTTCCCTTTTTGTTATCGGATTCTCATTCTGAACTTTTGGGGTTCACAAGCTTGTTTAGTTATCATCAACAAATATCGGGTTTCCATTAGATCTCGAATGTGCACGGAAATAGTAAATTCACAGCCATCCTTCTATGCATCCTTGCCTCCTTGCGCAGGAATGGGCTGGTGAAGAAATCTTATGAGCTTATGAGCTCTCAGTGCTTGCGATGCGAAAGTGGGACTTCTAATTTTCTTCTCAACAGGGAAGTTATAAGAATTCACCAATCCCATGTGTGTTCAATGAGTATCTTCCCTAACTATTAGATTTATATTTTTAGGGATAACTGTAAAGCGATATACTCTTGAAAGTCTCAGCCATTATTTCAGATATAACATGAATACTAAGTTAGATACATGTTTGATTATCGTTAGATATATTTTTATTATCATTTCACAGTTCTGCATAAATGATTCATTGCTCTTTCACTTGGAGAAAAAACTTTGGGCATAACTGTCTATGTTGACTGGTTAAAGAAAGGTGTTAGCTTTTATTCTGGACTTGTAAAGCTTTAGGTTGATATGATTCATTGTTCTTTCACGTTGGACTAGAGAGAAAATCTTGGGCATAACTGTCTACTGTTCACGGGTTAAAGGTCAAAGGTATTAGCTTTTATTTGGACTTGTAAAGCTTTAGATTGATGATACTTCAGAACTGAAATAAACATTTGGCAATTGATAATTATGTAGTCATTGGGTTAAGTTCCAACGATTTTTCGAAAAATGATTACCTTACCCTAAAACTCGAGGCTTTCCTTACAATAAAACTCAAATAGACTTATATTGGAGTTTTAAAGCAATAGAAATTGATAACTCCTTTGTATCCATTTATTTGATTTTTCCAATGTGTGTGCAAGGGGATATTCAATGCACTCAACATTTGTGAAAAGGAGGTATTTCTCTTTACTGAGTAGAGGTTGTAATTTGTTTTGTTGGTAGAGGTTGCAGTTTTTAGTTGGCATCTTGCACTTTATGAAACAGTTTGGAAAGTGGTTGTCTAATTAGGGAGGTTGACATTTCTAAATTGTCTTAGAACGTAACATGAAGGGCATCCAAAGCAGTTTGGAAAGTGGTTGTCTAATTAGAGAGGTTGACATTTCTAAATTCTGACATGAAGTTGTCAGAAGTGATGCCTTGCACCTGATCCTGAAATGGTACAAGTGGTGTTTCAACTGAGCTGATATGCATATCCCTTGGTATAGGTGAGTCACCAGATCTACTTTGTAAGGGTGGTGTCATTAAGTTCTCAGAATTGATGCCTTGCACCTGATCATGAAATGGTACAAGTGGTGTTTCAACTGAGCTGATATGCATATACCCTGGTATTGGTGACTCAACAGATCTACTTTGTAAGGGTGAATCAGATTGAAAGATTTGACGGACACCATTCAAAAATCTTTCATTAGCTTCCACATTGAAATTTATGCCCTGAGGGTCACCTGAGCTTGCCGAACGTCCTCGCAAGTGTGTGCATTTATATGTCTTCTCACTCTCATATGTCTTCTTACTCTTACATGTCTTCCTAATCGTTTTGGCATGAGGCTTTTTGGAATGAGGCGTTTTGGGAGGTGCCTCATCAGGAAAATTGAGCCTGGCTTTCTTCCCTCTGCACCTCTTGGCTTCTGCATCATATGCTAAAGCAACTTCTAACTGTGTATCATAGGTACGAATGCAAACATTCACGCCTTCGATGGGATCCCTGACTTCTACAGCCCATTTTCCTTTGCGTCGTTTTATACCTTTGTATAGGGTCTTCCGTTGCTTCTTGCTATCTGTCTCGTCTGCTCCTTTGATTTGGGAATTTGCCGCAAGACCTCCTTCAAAGAACATTAAATTTAAAAGCACATTATAAACTATATGAATCTAAAACTTAATATGAACATCTCAAAGTTGTGAGATAATTCAACTCACTTTCATGGACTGTAAAAGTATGAACACACAATAATACCTAAAATAATTAAGAAGGGAAGTGTCAAACACCTATGAAAAACAAGCTTCACATTTGGCAGCCGTTGGAATGCGTCTAATTTTAAAACATTAAAAAGGGCAATTGTTTTCATAGACTATAATTTCTATATACATGTTACAAAATTTGGCGTGCATACATGCACAGTGCAATGCAAATGGATTTGCACAGTGCACTACAGGGTTCAGATCAAATGCAGAGATTGTGGATGGTGACTTGTGCGCCTTGTTTTCAAAGCATAATACACTACAGGCTTAGACTTAATGCAGAGATTGTGGATAAGGACTTGCACACCTTGTTTTAATCTTGCCGAGTTGGAATTTTCAATCTGGTGTTGTGGATAAGGACTTGCATGCCTTTTTTTAATCTTGCCGAGTTGGAATTTTCAATCTGGTATATAATGTTTTTGTGTGTATATTTCATATTTGGACTTTATTTTGATAGTTATTTGCGAGATAGTATTTTGATTGGTTTGTGATTGGTTTTGTTAGCAATGTACACAAATTAAAATAAAAAAAATTATACATTGCTAACAAAACCAATCACAAACCAACCAAATATATATATCTCGCAAATAACTATCAAAATAAAGTCCAAATATAAAACATTATATACCAGATTGAAAATTCCAACTCGGCCAGAGGTAAGAAGGTTCGATGGGTGGGTAAGAAAGCTGGTGTGCTAAGAAGGACTGAAGTACTGATTATGAGGAAGGCAGGTGTGACTGGATCATAAGGCAGGTTGTTCTACTGAATAACCACCCTAGTCTGTTTGAAAAAAAAGGCGTGCAAGTCTTTATCCACAATACCAGATTGAAAATTCCAACTCGGTAAGATTAAACCAAGGCGTGCAAATACTTATCCACAATCTCTGGATTAAGTCTAAGCCTGTAGTGTATTATGCATTTAAAACAAGGCGCACAAGTCATCATCCACAATCTCTGCATTTGATCTGAATCTGTAGTGCACTGTGCAAATCCATTTGCATTGCACTGTGCATGTATGGCATATGCACACCA
>APFE031498893.1:1773-15675 GCA_000404065.3 Pinus taeda
AAAAATAGTAAATTGTGCTACAATTATGGAAACTGAAAAGTTGAAAAAGATAGTTGTGGGGGTCTAGATGGGATAGGTGGGTGGCCACCAACATCCACTTGGATAAAACTTCCTAATTACGTTTTTAGCTAAAATGTGTATGGAAAAGCGCACCGCTTGGTCATTGATGGAGTTAATAGCATAACCTCATGACTTCTTGATTAGCCCATACTTGTCCTTCATGGTTTGTGCTACCGCCTTGTCTTGGTTTTTTCCAAGGAATTCTTCGTCAGGTTGCTTTCCTTGATAGGAAAATCCAGTAATCCTTCTTATCAACATTTCATCAATCAAGATCCTCTTCCCTAGCTAGAGGCATCTGTCATGCACTAATACTAGCAATTATCGAAAACAGGTTGTGTTAGACGTGCTTCTATCGAAGTGTGGCATGTACATGTTTAGCAAGACTGATATTTTTAATCCCTGATCCCACTAGTGTGGCTCCAACCTTGTCATTCCACTCTCTAGATATTATTCCTTTTTTAGGTACTTCCTCAGCTTGAACAGTGGATACTTACTTCGATCATTGAAGTCCAAATCCTCCATCTTCAATTTCACGAATTTTCCCAATAATTCTCCTTCGAGTGGCACGTTTTCTTGTAGCAGTGGTGTGAAAATGTCGAATTTCATGTCTTTGGATTCTTTAACTGGCTTGGCACCCTCTTTCCTTGGTGGAAAATATGATGGCAGCACAGAGAGAATTTATGCACCCTTTATCTCTATCTGGTGTATTTCGGCTTACTCCTCGTTGTCATGTATTTGTTCTGGTTCTTTCTATTGCACTGGTTTCTTCGTCTTTTGTGCAGGTTTCTTATCCTTTGTTTTCTTTATCCACTTCTCTTTCGCCAACTTGTTTCTTAGGGATATCCTTAGCTCTACTCTAGAGGCTTCAGCTAGTCCCTTTTCTTGCCTCCTTTGTGGCTTTTCTTCCATGGTTTCTTGTTTTTGCAGCGATCTTGCTCATGTTGGGGCCATAGGTACACTTGATGTTTTAGATTTACCAGTCTAAGCTTCCATGGCGCTTGCTATCCCTTTCTCTGCAAACTCTATGGAAATATATTCGAAACTTCTCTCATAGACAGAACATCACACTTGTCTCACACTTGGTCGCAAATTCTCAAACCGAATTCTCGAGATAGAAAAGTATAAAATGTGTAGCAGGACATGGATTTTATATCGTATTTCCATTTCAAATCCCATGATTATATTAGACATTTCTCATTTAATGTAGATATAGCATTAGATCAGCCAACCATGCTTCATAAATGTGTTTCTCCCACGCCTTTTAATGACAAGTTTCTTTTAACGAAAACATTTTCCTTCCAAAGGTCATATTTCTGGCGAACTTCAATGAACCTTCCCTTATGGCAAAAAAATCCTTCCTTCATCATGGTTCTTTTGGACTTTGACATAATCCTGAATATCGCAGAGTAATATTCCTTTGGAAAATTTCTTTCAGAATTTGACATACTCCTGAATATCAGGCAATAATCTTCCTTTGTTGAAGTTCCCTTCTACAAAGTAGTTTATAGTCCAGTGCCCACTTTCAACTATCGGTGGCACTAAGACTCTTCTCCTTTCATCCTTTAGTGTGGAGCTATAGGGAAAGAGTCATCCCTATATACCTTTAATCTTCTACTATTCACTCATCCTAGAATCATCTGACCATTTATCTTCGCAAGTTAAACTGCACCACCATCAGAGATGTGCTTGCTGATATATGCTCCTAACTGTTGGGTGATTTAATTTTGAATTAAATCCCTATCATTAATTGTCAACCAGGGGTTCGTAGAACTGACGAGGTATACTTGTAATATATGTACTAGGTAGTTATTTATCATAATAAATTAATCTAATGTAGCTAAGAATAATTACTAAACAATTTAAATCAATCTAATCTAAACCAAACCAAACATAAAGAAATTGAAATCACACTTGCATAAAGGAAATCAAACTTTCTTGAAATTCAAATCACACCACACTTGCATAAATTGAAATCACACTTGCATAATTGAAATCGCACCACACTTGCATAAAAGAAATCACACCTCTAGAGTTGGAATCACACCATACTTGCATAAATGAAATCACACTTACAAAATTGAAATCACACTTACTGAAAGGAAAAGAACATTTGCATAAAATTAAAACACACTTGTTGAAAAGAAATGAAATCATAACTATGCTATGTTAGCAATATTTACAAAGGTATGCAAACTGCAACTGATGGGGGCCCTTCATTCCTTAGCAAGCGCATTGAACAAACTATCACATCTTGGAGATCAATGTGGTAGTATGTATTCATACAATGAGTTACAATTTATTACAATAATTCTCTCTCCTCACTTTATAAATCACATCTTGGACGCAACTTGGAACCTCCAACTAACACTAACACTAACAATTAACCACTAGCCAGTTAACAACTTAACAACAATACTAACTAGTTAACAACAACACTAAAAAGTTAACAACTTGACAACCCTTTGTATGAAGGGTGCATTCTTATTTAATATACAAAAATTAAGGATAAATATTCAATAAATATATATTCTTATATCTCTCCTAAATCCACATTTATATCTTGTGGTTACAACCAATCTCCTAAAAATGTAAGATACCAATCCTCTCAAAATTCTCATCCATGATTCTTCTCCTTTGAATGTGCATAGTTAATAAGCCACATCTTCTACAATTATTCCACAAATCTTCATGAGTTGGAATTTGAAATTCGAATTTTTGGTTAGGGGCCAAGTAGGACCCTTCTAGAATCTCCAAGTAGGCTTACAATATCAAAAAACTCATAACACTTTTAGATATATATTAAAACATGTTAATTTCCTAATATTTAATCACAAATTCACTTAAAATACTTAAAATCAATGAATTGGAAAATAATAATGATAAACCCATACAATCATGAAAATGGTTACTTAATGTAAGGTTATTAGGTCATAGAGTTAAGGAATGAGGGTAAAATGATTGAAATGAAAATGAAAAAACATACCCCCCAACTGAAGATGTTGCATGTCCTCATGTAACTATTGCATTGATTCCCTTAATCATAAGTTGATCTTCTTGAAATGTTTTTCTTCTATATGAGCTTTGGCTTTGTATTGATTATATTTTAACTTTGAATAATCATATCATTTAACATTTTTTTTTTTTTTTGTAAAGTGTGTTATAACCCTATTTTCCACTCCATTATAGTGAGAGAAACCCAATATCAACTTACCTCAGTTGTTTGGCTTAAATGCATCCACTTTCACCTTTTCCTTTACTTATGTCAAATTTATCCCATGATAAAAGGGTGGAACTACATAATTGAGCAATTTCTCATAATTATTTCACCAAAATATTATAATTATGAGATAATATTTATTTCATAATTGATATAATTGAGAAAAATCTCAAAATTGTGAAAATGGTTTCTAGAGATTTTCATTCCGAATGAGATCAACTTGACCCACTTGTGTATGAGTTGGCCAGGGGTCCATTAGTGTAGAAGTTTCGTAAATTCTCAATCCCTTAGGTGTCTAGATACATTCTCCTTGAGTATGGAATGAGTCTTTATAATCTCACCAAGAGGGAATAGGGGAGAGGATCAAAAATATAACACGAGATCTTTGTTGTCTTGGGGGAGGAAGACCATATTGCAAGTTGGAGGAGAGGATCTTACTTGGTGAAGGTATACATTTGACGTACTTTCATTTATATGGTTAATAAAAATATTTGTTCCCTTCCTTATATAAATTTGTGTTCAGTATGTTATATGACTGTATCTATCACTTTTGATCTAACAATCTTCCGAGGAAGATCAACTATTGTCCTTGTTGGATCGTTCAAGATCTGCATCGAACTCAAAACCCTTCATTGACATGCGAGGATTCCAGGTGTGATCTCTTATCTTTATAACATAGATTCGACTCCTTGTTGCAAGCATGGCCATTTGGATTAGGGGCCAGTATTAGATTGTATTGTCCATTAGACTTTGTTTTCTCGTAATCTCAATAGGGCATGAGATCATGGAGAAATAATTCCTTGCATAATTAAATGCAACGAAATCGGTGCTTTCAATGAGAGCATTTTAGTTTGCCCTCTTTGTTTTAAATATCCTCTTATTCTCTATGATTTTTGGTTTTCTATTATTCCCATTGATTTATCTGTAATTTTTTGGATCCATTTTGATCTCCCTTTATTTTATTTGCTTCGAATCTAAGCTGATCTTAGATCTGGATTTTTATTTCTTGTATGAGAGAATAGCAAATCTGAGAATTAAAATCAAATTCTAGATTTTTCTAAATAGAATTCGATTTAAATAACGACATATTTGTATTTCTCTCCAATTTCTACCTCCCTCAAAAACAAAATCACTGGAAACAAACTCTGTATAAGTTATTTCCAATTGAAAATTGGGTAGTTTGTTTTTCTTCTGCCCTCACGCGTGGCTATTTTTGTTGTTCATTTATGTTATGTTCTATACATAATTCAATACAAATAACCACATATTTGTATTCCTCTCATCTTTCTACCCCAAAAAAAAAATCACTGGAAACGAACTTCGTGTGAAGAAGTTATGGGCGATTGAAAATAGAGCAGTTTGTGTTTCCTCCACCCTCACTCGCAGCTATTTTTTCTGATCATTTCTATTCTTTTCTATATATAATTCAATCAAAATAATTATAGATTTGTAATCCTCTTGATTTTTAACCTCAAAAAAAAAACCACCTAAAACGGAGTTTGTAAGAGTAAGATATGGCTTATTGAAAAATCAACCTGTTTTCCATCCATTTTTCCCAATTATTGAGTTTTCTTTTAGATTATTTGCTTCATTTTTCAAGTTTTTTGTTCAAAACTTGCCATAATTGTTGGATCTATTTGTTTTTGTTGCTAATAGCTTCTAATCTCTATCAGATCGAAGCCATTTCTTATTTATTGGCAGAGATCTTCCGTTGCTTGTGTTCTTTAAGGTTTCTCTTGCATAATTCTTTATGTGGTTTGGTTGAGGACTATTGTTCTCATCTCTATATCTTTTTTCCATATTTGTTTTGCTGCTTTTGGTGACTACTTATATCTCTTTGATATCCCACTTTTTTGTTTTGTTTACTTTTTGTGGTTTGGTTGCTTGTTTTCAATTTACCTATTCTCTCTCTTGTTTGTTTTTGTCACAATTGTGGGCATTGTCATTGGTTGTGCATTTTTCATCTAAAAATTTTCTCTTAAGTGTGTTTTAGTTGTTTCCTCTTTTCACTTTTGGCTTTCAATTTGATTGCTTTTATTTTGTTTCTTTGATTGGGTTTTGGTTTTCCTAGATGTGACATTTCTAGAGTGCTTTTTGTTCTTGGGAGTCTTTTCCTTTGGTTTCTTGTTGGATTTTTGGTTTTCCTTCTTGGTTTGTTTTGGGTCATTAGTTCATAAAATTTGGGACAATTTTCATTGAAGAAGTTTTAGAGGTGCATTATAATAGGAATTGGTGCGTTAGAAGGACGTTACCCTCATGTAGTTAGAATTCATTGAATTGAAAATTGAAAAATTGCATATATCTACATTAGGGTGACTAACTAAGAGTCATTCACACTATCTCAATGTCATGTCACATCCCGCTTGTGTAAGCAATGGCCACTAAAATCAACACAATAATTAATTAAGTAGATTCATATTTTATTTTCACATTTCATACACCAACACTAGCTTAGGCTAGGATCTTTGAGATAGGAGTGTGAGTTAACTGCTCGATGACTTCAAAATCAATTTAGTAGCTTGCGATAGGGAGTTAAATCCACTTGAAGTAGTGCAGTCTGGCAATCCCTTCTCACAAGAGTGTTAAGCACAAGGTCACACTTGGGCTAGGTGAACTGACACAACCCTTTTCACTTAGTTTCAGGTGGTGTGATATAACAGAATTTTCATGCATACAAACGGTGTCATTATCACTTGGGGACCACTTGGGAGCAAACTCTCAAGGGAGTTTCGGTCTTAGCTCCTTTTGGGGTTAACTTTCCTGCCCTTGCATGTGGATTTTTCCTATGAGTGTCCCGCTAAGTCCTGTTATTGTATGTGGTGACCATAGTGGCCTATCATCTTAGGGCTCATACAAAGGTGCAGGGTTGGGTTCATCTTCTCTGTACCTGGGACATATATTAGTCATACTCTATGAGTCCTCTAAGAGGGTGCCCCATGGCTAATAAGGGAACTTGCACTGAGTTCATAGATAAAAGGGTTGGGAAGTAGGTCGCTAGTATAATTGTTCCACCACCAAGTTCTTTGTAGTTTGGTTTGCACATGTTATCTTCTAGGACATTTATAGTGTGTGTTGTTTAGTCCAAGTCAGTAGTTTTTAACTTAGGGTGTTTGTACTAACATAATTGTACTCAAATCTTAAGTTATCACCTTGGATGAATGTTTCCATCGACGGTTACGTCGTATTCAGAGTTTTCCTCTTGAACAAGGTGGACTTGTTACCCCTGCACTAAGAGTACATATCGGTACTCAAGACATAGGACACCACATTGTCTTGGATTCTATACCTAGTTCTTCTCATACTGATTTGGTTTCTATTGAGATTTTGGCAGACAACTTTGACGCTCCTGCAAACCCACCTTTGACTGATCCTTTAGGACCAAATTTATTGCAGTTAAATCATGGCATTTCCACACCTGCTTACATTCACATGCCTTTGTATGTACTTTAACCTATGGAGGCATTTGAGACATCCTTACCTTCTAAATCAGTAGTATCAACTTGCATGACATCATTACCACCTCTTAATGTGGTTATACCCACTCCTCCGTCCACATATCTTACTTCTTCTTGGGGAATTCTACCGGTTTCTTCTATAACTCTTACAAATTTCTCAAAATTTTCCATGCCCACACCATCTCCTATGCTGACCCTGGCACCTTAGCCTAGTCAGTCGATAGGATCAGTCATCTTTACACTGAATTTTTCCCAATGAATTATTCTTGTCCCTCAGGTAGGCACAATTACGCTTATCAATATGTGGGGAGGATCATCCGTTGTCCCTGTTCATCTTGAGGGAAACACTATTACTATTGTGTAATAGGCTTGGTATAGTTCACTTTTTGGGGTGGCACCACCTACCAGTACTTTTATTGGGGGGGCCTAATTTACCTGGGGGCAACCTTGTTTCCAGTACCACTTCTCACATAGGGTATCATTCCTATGTCGGTCCTACTGTGCAGAGTGATCATTTTTCTATTCCTGGGTATACCCCATCAATAGCCATTATTTTCGGGGTCCTTTTCTCTCTGGCGGTCCTTACCTTGGGGGGAAACCTCCATTTACCATTCATGTTGTTCCACAGTAGTCCTATGTTGGGGAAAACCCTTTTCTTCACCAACAGGTGCATATTTCCACTCCTCATATGGGGCGACCACACAGTTGGTCAGGGGCCTCTCCTGCTTATGACCCATTTAGTCAATTCCAAAATCCTTTGTTATCTTCTCTCGATTTATGGGATTTGGAAAAACTGACTAATGACCCCATACATCATGATCCTTGGTGGCGACCCATGCCTGCCAAATTAACGTATGATATTCCCAAGTTTGAAGGAAATCCTGGTGAGAATCCATCCATACACATTAAAACTTATCATTTTTGTGGATCCTCCAATTATTTGGTGGATGAATCTATTAAACTTCGCTTATTCCAACGTATGTTGATTGGGCATTCTGCAAAGTGGTACATTGAGTTGGATAACACATCCTACAGTAACTTTGCCTTGCTTGCTCAAAATTCCCTAACACACTTCTTGTTACTCACTCGATATGATATCGATTCTGACCTCTTGTCCAATTTCAAGCAAAATGATGCCATATTAATTTTTGATCAAATTCATGAGTGGTGGCATCACAAGAGGTTGGTGAGAACAAAGTTACTTGATGAGATCTTACGTAAATGATTCATTTGATCTCTCAGACCTCAGATTGCCAACTGTTGTCACATCTAGAGACAACCTTGGATTGCTTACAAGACCAGTGCTTGGTAACATCTATCTTTTATGTGTCTTATATGATCTTCAAGGAACCAGAGACATCATATGCATTTTATACACATAGTAAATACAAATATACAATACACAACATGGATTGGTTCCTTCATCCAAGGACATAAGCCATGTATTTATGGTATCCTTTAACATATACAAATCATAGGAATATAGGTATAAACTAGTGGAGGTTGAGTAATTCAAGGACCTACAGTTCAATAAACTTTTTTTAGAGTAATGAAAGAAGAGAAGGAGATAGACTAACTCATCACATAGAGCTTGAAACATCAAGAATCCTACACTTATCAGAGTAAATATATACATAATGGATGAAAGAGGATTGGATGCTATGATTCATGGAGCACAAATTTAAAGATATAATCTCAAAGATAGATAGAGGCAAGTGCATTAACTAGTCAACACAAATGAATCCATAAGGACAAATGAGGCATTTCTCGCAGATATAATTGCATCAAATCAGAAAGGAAATGTGAACATAATGGAATTTAACAGACTAACATACTATAGTACTCGAAGGCTGGAATCACCATTATTTCATTTATATTATGAAAGATGCAAATCTGGAATTCATACAGTTTCAGAAATCACATTTATTTTTTCTTCAGAATCCGGAACCTTTTCTAATTACTTCTTCCTCCCTTTATAAGGAGAGGGAGAGCAAGAAAATTATAAAATATCTTAGGCTAAACTTCCATCTGCCTACATGACTAACTGTCTTGGTGTGCTATCTTTGTCGCCTCGAATTATTACAACAGAAAGATACCTTTCTTATAAATAAAACAACATAATAATATCAATCAAAAAAAAAAACAAAAAATTTGCAAATGAACTGAAATGATGGTCCTATAAATATCTCAGTGCCCCTCTTCTTTGCTAGCCTCTAGTCCAAAATGTCTCTGCTAAATTATGACTCATACTCGCTTGTCAGTTTCCCTATCGCCTTCGGCCTTAACCACTTTAATTATTCTTTTGTAGGAACTGGGAGTGACACGCGTAATGGCCATAATAGACTTTGAACACAAATGTTGTCTCAATCGTCCCTTCTTATAATCTTGATTAAGCAAACAAAACCAATAGTGCCTCATAGAACAAATCATACAAGTGTATCAGGATCTAGGCCATTTGGGAACTTTAAATAGAATGGGATTCATAAAGCTACAATTGCCAATTTCCTTTGGCCCCTTATACCTTAGCCTGGGGCGATTAGGTGAAAAATGCATGTTGGAAACCTGGGACTCAAGCCTTAAGCCTTCTAGAACTGAAAAGCCTTTAGCTAGGATGTGGGCCAATTGTTTGATATATTTCATTGTAATAGGACCCAACACATAATACGTGGGACCATACTACATATGGCCCTTGGACCCATTTCCAATATCAAAGTTTGGGGATCGAGTATCTCTAATATTTTCCTCTAGTTGTACCCTCACAAAACTTGTGATTGTGATATGCGACGTGGTTTGGTCCACGTGGGAAAAGGATAATGGATGGCTAGTGCGAAGGCTTTAGCACATAAAATCCTTTAATAAATTCTCTGCCCAACTATTTGATTAATACATAAAGCACATAAAATCATGTGAACTTCTTTATGCCACCTCTCCCCCTCGCTTTAGGCCCACAATATCGGTGTTCGGTGGTTTCATGACACTATATCCATTCGCAGCCTTCGAAAATGTCAATTGTTGATCTATGATACATCTTTGAGTGCGATCTCCATATGAGTGATCACTGAAACCTATGATATGTGATTTACATTGGACCTCTAAAATTTGCGATTGGAATATCGGCGATCATTGGAACCTTCGATATGTGATTTACAAGGACCTCTGAAATTTTATTGGTAATCGTTGGAACGTCTGACATGTGATTTGTGTCAGAACTCTAAAATTTGTGATTTGTGATATCAGAGATCATTGATCGCTGATCTCACTACCTTCCCCTACTGCTGTTGGGAACATCGATTGCGATTTCCGATGAGCCTTACCCTTGGTCTTTTTATCTTTGTTTTATGGGCTTTCAAAGGGTAGCTTAAATATGCTATAAATTCTGATCCATTGGTCCACCTTTGGACTTCTAGATACCTTTGGAAAGCTTATTCTGAGCACTATCTAGTGGAGAGGGTCTGATTTAGCACTGAGAGCTTTTGTGTCTTAGAATATGGCTACAAAATTCTTATTTATTTTGTCCTATTTTTACAACTAGAACTCTATTTTCAGAAGGTGATAACATTGGCTCCACCTAGGGATAGTGCCTTGCTAGCAATGTGCTGAGAACCTACATACTGTGAACTTCTCTTTCTGGGGCATGGAGATTTTTTTTTAAAGTGGAACTTTTAAATAAAAAACTGGAAATTTCATATGATAATTACAACACACACTGATATTTACAATGAGTGTAAGACAATACCTTTTAATTCTGGAAATAAAGTTTGAGGAACTGATCATTTACTGGTAGCTCCAATGATTCACCTTCCATATTTTGGAGTAGGTACGTATTATTTCCTTTTTTTTTTAATTTTGAAAGGGCTGCACCAAAGGGAATCAAGCTTTTTGTGTTTGCCCTTTTCTTCCCGTTGGACGTTCCATCGGAGAACTAAATCTCCTAATTGAAGAGGTTGATCCTTGGCCTTTTTATCAAACAAGCATTTCATCTTTTTTTGGTAATTTTCCAATTTAACCCCCCAATGTTCCCTGTTTTCATGAAGCTCAACCAGTTGGTTTATCCTTCGGGTCAAAGAACTTGGCTCCTCTTCATCTTTTTGTAGTAACTTCACCAATGGCATTTCTAATTAGATTCGGAAGACTGAGGCCTTACCATACACTAGTTCAAACAGATATTTCTTGGTGGAATGTTTAGGAGTCAATCACTTGACCCAGAGGGGAAACTTCAATTAGGTGTCCCAGTTTCTCTGATTCTCAATGATGGTCTTCTTCAAATCTCTCACCATGGTTTTTTTGAAGACTTAGCTAAACCATTTCCTTGAGGATAGTACGTAGTGGAGTGCCCGATGATGATATTGAACTTCTAATAGAAGCTGGTGAATTTTGTAGATTCAAAGACTTGAGAATTGTCAGTGATAATTTTGGTAGGACAAGCAAAAAAAGCTAATATCTTTTCCTCCATAAACTTGATTACCATTATGGCTGGGGTGGCCTCTACCCACTTGGTGAAATAATTAGTGGTCATTCATATCCACTTATGCTAGTGATTGGAAGGTGGGTGTATCTATCCTATGAAGTCTAGTTCCCACTATCTGTATGGTTCATCCACATGCACATGGATCAGGGGAAGAGGAGAAAGTTTTTGCCTCTCAGCAAAGACTTAGCACTTCTTACATGACCTAACTTGTAAATGCACATTTACAAATAGTGTAGGCCAGTAGAATCCTACTTTGAAGATTTTTTTAGTTGTGGTATTCCAACTCTAATGACCTCCACAAACTCCCCCATGAATGTCTTCAATTACTTTATGAGTTTCACCCTCTACCAAGCATAATAAAAAAATTCCCACTAGGTCTTTCCAGTAAAGTTGACCATTGGATATGATATACTTTTGACGTTCTAGTCTCAATGTTTTGTATTTTGATTTGTCCAACCCTAGTGGAAACCTCAAGAATAAGAAACAATGGATTATATTCTTATACTAGGGTGATCCCTCATATTTAGCATAGATATTTTGCTCTGTTGTTTCAATCCCACTCTGTTGAAATTATGTTATGTCTGCCTCTATTATCAATTTTATTCCCAAATCTTGGCAACTAGATTCTGATAAAATCTTAGCCAACCACTGGCCTTTTATGCTCTTAGTGGGCTTTATGTATAGCTCATATTCCTATATTTTTTCTATCCACCTACCCCTTTTTCCTTCACTGTCTCCTTTCACAAGGCTTTCCTTGATCGTTGTCGTTGGGACAAATATTGTAATTTCTAACTGTAGCACATACACTCGAAATCCTTTCAAAGCTTTGACTAGTGCATATGCGTGTCACTCCAAGATGTTATATTTTAGTTCAGCATCCCTCAAGACTTGGCTGAAGAAGGCGATGGGCTGCTCATAACCATCTTTATTTTTATGTAGCAAAAATGCAGCAATAGTATGTTGTGGAACGATAAAAAGGTGTCTTTTTAACTCCTAATTACCTCACATTAATTGTCAACCCAGGGACGACTTTTTATTTCAAGAATGTACTCAGTATAAGGCGGCTATTTACTCAAGATTAATGTTTAGTAGTACAGTGCTTAAAATACAAAAGTAAATGAATTCTAAACCATTACTTCAAAAGGATAAAATCACACAAGGCGGCTTATCAGTCAAGGGTGCGGAAGCGATAACCCATCCCTCTAAAAACTGATGGAAAGGAAATTAGAGCATGGGCCATAGGTCTGGGAGCTAGGCAGCGACTGCTGAGGCTCACTACACCCTTAGACCTTCTCTCACACCAAAGCAACAAATGCAAGTAAATGGAACGACAGAAAGTAAAATAGAACAGCAAATAGGAAATGGAACAGCAAGTCTAAAATGAAACGGCCGTAAATGGAACAACAAGTCTAAAATGGAACTGAATAGAAAAACTAAGTAATTAGAAAGACACAACAAACTATAAATGTAATTGAATCAACAACCTTAATCCAGCAGCATGAACATTAATCGCAGTTATTGAAGCAATTACAATCGTAATTATATTTGAATAGTAACTTAATTGAACATCCATGACAATTATAAATGAGCAGCAACTAAATGGACCACAGTTCTTAATTAGACAACGCAGTATTAGATAAATATTATCAGTAGTACATTTCAAGTTATAATTAATAATTCTATCACTCATGCAATCCAATTATGATTTCAATATAACAAAACAATTCTACGAAATGTTCATAAACAAAAGATCGCTGAACAAAACAATTTAAAGAAATGAAAAGGAAATCAAACCATCACACGGCAACAATTGTAAAGATATGATACACAGCAGCAGCGTACTCCACCAGAGGCTGGGCCCTTAGCCGCCAGCGGATGCTGCTGGGCTACTTCAGAAGGAAAAGAGTGAACAGCAACTCCCAACTCATGTATTAATCAACAAATTATGGAATCATTACAACAGAAAATGCTTGAGAATTACAGCATGCAAAAATCCCTATCCTATTATGAATAATCCACCATCATTCTTCATCATTTTTCATCCCCCAAAAATCATCTTGAAGTCCTCCTCATCTCTGATCTCTGTTTTCATTTAAATAGAGAGATCAGAGAGAAGTTACAATAAAGATAAGCACAACATGATTTGTATTACAAAATTGGATTGTTTCCCAACCAATTAATCAACAAGAAGATATATTTCCATTCATCTCTCAACAAGAGAAAGACGAATTTGGCTTTGCAGTTGAGATTTGGAGGACGGTCGCAACAGCAAATCTGAGAAACGTGTGCTCAAATAACCCTGTGTTTCTCTCAGTACAAGCCGAATTTGGGAAAAACATTCTTCATTAAAGTTAATTGGGTCCGTTCTAGACAAAACCCATGTTCCAGATTTTCCAAATTCTTATTCATTTGCTCATAATCTCAACCGCAAAACTGTCACTTCTTATTCCAGCAAATTTCTGAGTTGGCAGGTTTACTGGTCAAATCTTCAATCTAGAAATTATCTTGGAGGTTAAAAATGGTAAATAATGTTACAATTAATTTATTGAAACTATTATTGATAAAATAATTCATAATCATCAATTTATTAGAAATAAAGGAGAATAAATAATAGTCATCCATAAGAGCATAAATCATTTATAAAATGGATTTAAATGATAAATTATAACAAATGATATAATAGAGAAGAGTAAAAATGGATG
>APFE031498893.1:22526-48896 GCA_000404065.3 Pinus taeda
TATGTGCATTTGTGTCACTCCTCCTAGATCTTTGATAGGAAATTCAAAAGTAGAAATGTGAGCCATTTCTTACCATAGTATAAGATTTTCTTCATGTGTTTCTTCGAGGCTCCTTCTTCAAATGTTCTTGTCAATCGGTTAGTGAAATGGGTGGTGCTTACATCACCACTTGCGTGAAATCATGTGATTCATTTTTTAAAAAATTCTATCTTTTTCCTAATCATTCACACAAAAATTCAAACATCTATTTCTACCCTAGGTTCTTTAACAGTCCTGCTGGAAAGCAGACAGGGGATTAGGGCTTTTACATGCTCCGTTCGCAGGTTCTTACCTTTCGTTTTTAAGATCCAACTCTTCCCTAGCAGGCACTCATCAGATTCACACTACTCTTCAGAAATGGCTACACTCTCCCCGGCAACGACGCCAAAATGTGGAGCGATAAAAAGGGTCTTTTTAACTCCTAATTACCTCACATTAATTGTCAACCCAGGGACGACTTTTTATTTCAAGAGTGTACTCAGTCTGAGGCGGTTATTTACTCAAGAGTAATGTTTAGTAGTACAGCGCTTAAAATACAAAAGTAAATGAATTCTAAACCATTACTTCAAAAGGATAAAATCACACAGGGCGGCTTATCAGTCAAGGGTGCGGAATCGATAACCCATCCCTCTAGAAACTGATGGAAAGGAAATTAGAGCATGGACCATAGGTTTGGGAGCTAGGCAGCGACTGCTGAGGCTCACTACAGCCTTAGACCTTCTCTCACAGCAAAGCAGCAAATGCAAGTAAATGGAACGACAGAAAGTAAAATAGAACAACAAATAGGAAATGGAACAACAAGTCTAAAATGGAACAACAAGTCTAAAATGGAACTGAATAGAAAAAATAAGTAATTAGAAAGACACAACAAACTATAAATGGAATTGAATCAACAACCTTAATCCAGCAGCATGAACATTAATCGCAGTTATTGAAGCAATTACAATCGCAGTTATATTTGAATAGTAACTTGAACAGCCATGGCAATTATAAATGAGCAGCAACTAAATGGACCACAGTTCTTAATTAGACAGCACAATATTAGATCAAGATTATCAGTAGTACATTTCAAGTTATAATTAATAATTCTATCACTCACACAATCCAATTATGATTTCAATATAACAAAACAATTCTGCAAAATGTTCATAAACAAAAGATCGCTGAACAAAACAATTTAAAGAAATGAAAAGGAAATCAAACCATCACACGGCAGCAATTATAAAGATATGATACACAGCAGCAGTGTACTCCACTAGAGGCTGGGCCCTTATCCGCCAGCGGATGCTGCTGGGCTACTTTAGAAGGAAAAGAGTGAACAGCAACTCCCAACTCATGTATTAATCAGCAAATTATGGAATCATTACAACAACAGATGCTTGAGAATTACAGCATGCAATAATCCCTATCCTATTATGAATAATCCACCATCATTCTTCATCATTTTTCATCCCCCAAAAATCATCGTGAAGTCCTCCTCATCTCTAATCTTTGTTTTCATTTAAATATAGAGATCAGAGAGAAGTTACAATAAAGATAAGCACAACATGATTTGTATTACAAAATTGGATTTTTTCCAACCAATTGATCAACAAGAAGATATATTTCCATTCATCTCTCAACAAGAGCAAGACGAATTTGGCTTTACAGCTGAGATTTGGAGGACGGCCGCAATAGCAAATCTGAGAAAATCGTGTTCAAAGAACCCTGCGTTTTTCTCAGTACAAGACGAATTTGGGAAAACTGTTTCTTACTAAAGTTAATTGGGTCCGTTATGGACAAAACCCATGTTCCAGATTTTCCAAATTCTTCTTCATTTGCTCAGAATCTCAACTGCAAAACTGTCACCTCTTATTCCAGCGAATTTCTGAGTTGGCAGGTTTACTGGTCAAATCTTCAATCTAGAAATTATCTTGGAGGTTAAAAATGGTAAATAATGTTACAAATAATTTATTGAAACTATCATTCATAAAATCATTCATAATCATCAATTTATTAGAAATAAAGGAGAATAAATAATAGTCATCCATAAGAGCATAAATTATTTATAAAATGGATTTAAATGATAAATTATAACAAATGATATAATAGAGAAGAGTAAAAATAGATGAAATAAGTGTTACAAAGTGGTCATATTCATGGCCCAACATATGCAAAGAAGGAAAAGAAAATACATTGAAATGTGTTGACTAGTCAGGGTTGAATAGTACCGGTGGTTCAACAAAATCTTATTTGATTCTAGTAAAAGAATCTCGAGAGGTAGGGCTCCATTTGACTTCATTTCCCTTTTTAACAATATCTGTAATACCCTTCACTATTTGAGCATAGTTGGGTATGAATTTTCTCAAGAAATTGATTCTCCACAAAACTACTTGGACCTATTTCTTATTTTTGTGTAGACGAATGTGGCTGATAGTTTTGAAACAGTTAGGATCAATTTTCACTCCCTCTTGCGCTATTATGTGTCCTAGTAGCTTCCCCTCACTTAGGGCAAACTGAGATTCCTTGGGATTCAAAGATAGTCCATACCTCCTGTATTTTTGAAAGGTGAGCTTCAAGTGGAGGATTTCCTCTTGATTGGTCTTAGCAAAGTCTATGATATCATCGAAATATACCACTACAAACTTGTCTTGCTCCCCTACAAAGCGATATCCATAGCTCTCTGAAAAGTGGTCCCTGAATTCACAAGACTGAAAGGCATGCAAGCGTACATGAAATTTTCCCAAGGGATAGTGAACGCAGTCTTCTTCTGATCATCAGGGTGGACTTCCGCTTCCAGAGAACCCATACATCATGGAAATTCTAGCTGATCCCACCACCTTCTGTCATATATAATCCATCTTAGGCAGTGAGTAATTGTCTTTCAAAGATTCCTTGTTAAGGTTATGAAAATATACGCATAACCTTATTTCTCCATTCTTTTTTCGGACTGGGACTAGGTTGGCCACCCATTCTGAGTACCTTAATGGTACTATGATTTTAGCTTGTAGAAGTTTCCTTACTTATTTTTCAATATAGGGGAGTAAGAGTGGATTAATCTGCTTGAGATTCTACTTGCAAGGTTTTATTCCACTCTTTGAAGGTATCTCATGATGTATGATGTTAGTATCAAATGATTTTAAATCCTCATAAGACCAAGAAAAAACATCCATATAGATTTTGAAGAGATTTAAATACTTATGTTGATACTGTGAGGGATTCTCTTTAATAGTCTGACCATCTGGGTTTCATCTTCTGAGCCAATATTGCAATCTTCTACTTACTTGTCCATCTCCAAAGCCATTACTTTAGACTCGCTACATCATTTTGGTTAAATAATATTTCCAGTGGAACTAGCCCATGAAGAATAGTATTCCCTTCCAGTTATAGATTTTTTTTTCCAACCACCATGTTCTCCCACGAAGTTGGTTCTTGATCTACCCCTTTTTCCTCTTTCTGATCAATAGTCGAGCTAGTGAACTCCCCAACTACTTCTATAAACCTTTTGACCTGCTCATCATCCTTGAATACCTGCAAGTGCTAGACATTATTAGGTATAGAGAGTTTGTGTCTGACCTCCACCACGTACCTAAGAAGGAGATTTTGAGGAGATTTGCAGTTTCTTGTGGCTACAACAAGGGAATCAACCATTCTATTTTCTTCTCTCAACAAAAATTGGATATTAAAGGCTAGGAAGAAGTTACCAATTAAATACAATACTTCATTATGGTAAGTCCTCAATCTGGGGTGTTTAGCCTAGCACTGATTTCGAATCTACTTTACAATTAGTTCAAAATCTCCATGCACAATTAAATATTCAATATTCATATTCCTCGGTGTTTGTAGCCCAGGTAGATATGCTTCATACTCTGCCACATTGTTGGCTGCCTCAACCTCCAGCTTGAATGAGAGGGGTATCAAGATACCCTCAAGACTTACCAACAATACTCTTGCCCCATTTCCCTCTTTGGAATTAGCGCCATCAAAGTATAATTTCCATACATTGTTTGTGTCTATGTGCTGGTAGTCTAACTACATCGTTAGATGTACTTGGTTTATTGTAAGATGGTCTCATATTATTCTATGATCATGAATAAGAGGCCACTATTTCCATATACAGGAGAATTCCTAGAACTTTTAGTTGGGGTCACAATTTTTACAAATATGGACTCTTTGTACAACCTCCTTTCTTCACCTCCAAAAGTGGGAATAATGGCATAAGTTAGATCTAATTTTATAGATTTCCCCACCTTGGAACCCGAGAACCCAGATAGGAGCATGCCCAATCTAGGAGGAATATCTACCACTACTATGTCCATCACTACTCTCTTCACAGGGATCTAAGCCCTGAGGTTTACCACCAGATATTTTATCATTCCCAAGCATTTGAAACTCTTATAGTCAAACGAGTATAGGTGTTTGTAAGGTTTGGTCATCTGCAGGCCAATTAGCTCCATCACTGCTAAAGGCATCAAGTCATGTGAGACTCCATAGTCCAACATACAGTTATGTAATAAGAGGTCATGGATTACCAAGGTCACATAGAAGGGTGCAGTGGAAGAATCAAGTTCTTCAACATGAGGCCCAAAAACAACCAATGTTCTTTCTTCTTGAATGTTTAAATAGTCATGGGTCAGTATTGTGTTGGATGGGAGCATGAAGTGGGATACTTCACCTTTATAAGTGGCTTGTTTTAGAAGTTCATTTAGGGGAATAGGGATCTTTACCTTCTCGAGTTCCTTCTAAATATTAAATGTAGACTGGCCCTTTTCTATGCCTCCCAACTCTACATCTCTTTCTTTATCACCGGTAGTTTTCATCAGAATGGGTGCCTTCTATTTTTTATATTCTTTAGAGCTATCATTCCTTATTTAAGGAGGCTTTTAATTTGGATGAGTCAGGGCTCAACTTCCCTTTTCCTTTAGTTAATATTGGGGTAATATTTTGGGGAGAAATTTCCTTTTTGTTGTTTAGGTTGCCTCAACCTCTTTTTTGAAGATCTGAGATCATACTCTTGATGCATATGTGCTTGAATGAAATCAGAATTTTTTTTACAATAATCCCCAATGACCTCCTCATTTACTACCGCTTCTTTATCAGGGCACATCTCATGATGAGCCATGTTTTCATGTTCCTCTGCAGAGAAGGAGGAATACAATCTTCCCTGTGTCCCATGTGTATCTGGTGTTTGTTCATCTAGATCATCTTCTAAATACAGATGAGAATGGATCAGATCAAGTCGATCTTTTCTTCCCCTTTGAGGTATTTGCAGTGGTGGCCTTCGGTACTGTGGGTTGTAACCTCGGTTTTTACCTTGAGCATTTTGTTTAGGGAGATTCTTCTTCTGAAGCTCAAGCTTCACCACTTTGTGCGATAAACTGTTAATGAGCTTATCCATTTCTTCCCACTTCAGATCTACTAATTCTTTAACTTGACCAAATGTGGATGCTTCTTCTTTCCCCCTTTTCTTCTCACAAGGATTATTCTTTCCTCTTGACTTCCATACCAAGGTGAAATTTTCTTCTACCTCAAGAGAATCCACTTGGATTTTATCTAAAGGATGAGACTTCCTCTCCCTCAGGGTAAAGCCAAATTTGGACTCAAGGGCTACCACAAATACTACACGAGAAGCTGGTCGAGGAGACTTTATCTCAATAGGCAGTTTATTATACTTCTTATTAAATCCTTTTATGAATTTTGAACTGTCCTCTTCTGGCTTCTTCCTTATAGCATTGAACTCTGTGAAGACATACTCATGATCTCTCTGTTCACCCCACTTTTATGTGAAAGAGTCTTTGAGTTCTTCCCAGGTGGTGATGGAGGAATTTGGTAGGGCTTTAAACCACTTTTTGGCTTCTCCATCAAGGGATTGCACAAAGAGTCTCAGGACCACGTCCAATTATTCTACATTTAGATTCTTAGAAAAGCACAAAGGTTTCAATGTGTCTCTATGCAGTGTTTTTGTCTTCCCCATTGAACCTAGGAAAAATCTTTAGGTAGTCCTAAGGAATAACACTTAGTGGTTGAGGTAAATCAAGAGGGGAATATTTATTCAACAAGAATCCCAGAACAACCATCTGGATTAATGGGGGAGGATTAAGATTTACAGGAGGAACTTGGGCCAAAACCACAACAGTTGGAGTAACTAGGCTGAGAGTAGTGTGACTATGTGTATAGTGGATATTTCTATTATTGAGGATAGATTTACCTTTTTCAATCTCTGGAGGAGGAGGAAATGAAATGAAAGGAGTCATAATTGAGATTTATTTCTCTTTTATTTACGATTTGTGTGCATGATTCTCTAGCTCATCTTCTGTAGGGTATGTAAGGACCATAGGAGTAAAATCTAAGCAATGGAAGGAAGCGTGTTGGGAGTTGGAGGAGGAAGCTTCAAACGATTATGAGATAGTAGCACAAGTAGTAGTATTTTTCTCCTTCGAGACTCGCCTGAAAATTAATTTCTCTGGGTCAAATACAGAAGGGGTTTTCTCCTGAGATGTATTTGAGCATGTGGTGCTTTCTACCAGTCAGGATGATAAATGACAATGAGATTTGTGGAGTTTCCAAGGTGATGAGGATGCAATCAGAATGTATTTTCTTACCTACATAAAGTGTACTTAACATGTCATATCCCAGGGGAAAAATCCTTTAATACGTTCCCTGACAACAACACAAAATATGTTATCTCTTCCAGAGACAACCTTCGATTGATTACAAGACTAGTGTTTGGTAACATCTATCTTTTACGTGTCTTGTACAATCTTCAGGAAATCAGAGACATCATATACATTTTATACACATAGTAAATACAAATATACAATAAACAACATGGGTTGTTTTCTTCATCCAATGACATAAGCCATGTATTTCCGGTATCCTTTCACATATACAACTCACAGGAATATAGGTATAAACTAGTGGAGGCCGAGTAATTCAAGGACCTATAGTTTAATCAACTTTTGCAGAGTAATGAAAGAGGAGAAGGAGATAGAATCTCATCACATAGCGCTTGAAACATCAAGAATTCTACAACTATCTGAGTTAAAGATAGACATAATGGATGAAAGAGGATTGGATGCTATGATTCATGGAGTGCAAATTTAAAGATATAATCTCAAAGATACATACATGCATGTGCATTAACTAATCAATAGAAATGAATCCGTAAGAACATATTAGACATTTCTGGCAGCTACAATAGCATGAAATCAAAGAGGAAATGTGAACATAATGGAATTTAATAGAGAGATAACATACTATAGTACTCGAAGGTTGGAATCACCACTATTTCATTAATATTTTGAAAGATGAAAATCTAGAATTCATACAATTTTAGAAATCACAGGTAGTTTTTCTTCAGAATTCAAAAGATTTTCTAAGTGCTTCTTCGTCCCTTTTATAAGGAGAGGGAGAACAAGAAAATTACAAAATATCTCAAGCTAAACTTCTAGTTGCCTACATGACTAACTGTCTTGGTGTGGTAGCTCTGTCGCCTCTACTTATTACAACAGAAAGATATATTTCTTGGAAATAAAAGAACATAATAATATCAATCAAAAACAACAAAATAGAATTCGCAAATGAACGAAAATGATGGTCATGTAAATATCTCCATGCCACTCTTCTTTGATCGCCTCTGGTCCAAAAATATCTCTGCTAAATTATGCCTCATACTCTCTCAGCAGGCTCCCTGTTGCCTTCGGCCTTAACCACTTTAATTCTTATATTGAAGGAACTGGGAGTGACACATGTAACGGCCATAACAGACTCTCAACACATATTTTGTCTCAACCATCCCTTCTTACAATCTTTATTAAGCCAACAGAACCAATCATGCCTCATGAAACAAAGCATACAAGTGTATCGGGATTGAGTCCATTTAGGAACTTTAAACAAAATGGGATTCATAAAGCTGTGATTTACGATTTCCTTTGGCCCCTTATGCCTTGGCCCCGAGGAATTAGGTAAAAACTGCATGGCGGCAACCTGGGAACTCAAGGCTTAAGCCTTCTGGAGCTAAAAAGCCTTTAGTTGGGACGGGGGTTGATTCTTTGATATATTGCATTGTAACAGGTCTCAGCACATAATAAGTGGGACCATACAACATATGCACCTAGGACCCATTTCCAATATCAGAGTTCAAGGATCAGGGATCTCCAATATTTGCCTCCATTTGTAGCCTCCCAAAACTTGCAATTGCGATATGCGATGTGGTTTGGTCCAAGTGGGAAGAGGATAGGGGATACGAGCACGAAGGCTTTCACACATAAAAACCTTTAATACATTCTCTGCCCAACCATTTGAGTGATACATAAAGCACATAAAATCATGTGACCAACTTTTTTCCACCTATCCCCCTCGCTCCAGGCCCACAATATCGGCGTTTGGCAGTTTCATGACACTGTATCTATTCACAGCCTTTGAAAATGTTGATTTTTGATCTGTCATACAACTCTGCATACGATCGCCATATCAGAAATCACTAGAACCTATGATATGCCATTTACATTGGACCTCTAAAATTTGTGATTGTGATATCAACGATCGTTGGAACCTCTCACGTGCGATTTACTCTGGACCTCTAAAATTTTTAATTGCAATATCGGCGATTGCTGGAACCTATGATATGTGATTTGAGCCAGACCTCTAAAATTTTTGATATCGGTGATCATTGATCACTGATCTCACTACCCTCCCCTGTTGTTGGTAGGAACTCTAATTTCGATTTGGGATTTTCCTTACCCTTGGTCTTTTTCTCTTTTCTTTTTAGGCTTCTAAAGTGTGGCTTCAATTTTCTCTAACTTCTAATCTAGAAGTCCACATTTGGACTTCCACATACCGTTGGAAAGCTTATTCTAAGCACTATCTAGTGGATTCTGTCTGATTTAGGATTAAGAGATTTGTACCTTGGAATATGATTGAAAACTTCTCATTTCTTTTGTCCTCTTTATGCAACTGAAACTCTGTTTTCAAAAGGTGACAACAACAAGGATGTGTCTATGTTTCGAGCCATTACTGAGGAACAAGTTGTTTTAGCTACCCAATAGTTGAATATTATATATTCATAGTAGAGCATGCTTTTTCAAGTGCTCCAAAATTCTCCTAGGCCTTCTATTGACCCTCCAAGACATGTTCCTAGCCGACATGCCGATGGTGTGATTGGGTATGTTTCTGATTCCGTGAGCCAATTTGTTGCCCAACTTGGGAAATTGATTGTTACATCTCAAGCCCTAGCAAGTGTTTATGGCTCTAGTAAATCGCCCCCTCCTAAGCCATCGACTGATATTCTCATGGTGGATTCCACTCAACTGAATAACAATCAACAATCTGGTGGTAAGAATAATAATAATAAAACTAAAAAAAGAATCAAAAGGGTCAGGAGTCTGAACCCAACCATCAGAGTCAGGGATGGAGCCCTAGTGAATGTTGCCATAAAGTCAAGTTCCCTTGTAAAATTTGTCAAGGTGACCATATTACTCACGAATTCCCTTGAATGGATGAGGTCCATAGGCTTCTTTCACCACCATCTACTCAACACCTTGTTGTTTTATGCCATCCATTCCCTGTGCAACCCCAACAATAGATGGTCACTCATCCTTCTCGCCCTCCAGAAAGGGGCAATGAGGGATCATCTTATCATAATTCATCTGTCTTCATGTGCAAGGAAAAATGTCAATGTGACCACACAAGCCAAGTCTTAAGACGTTCCTGAGTTGAGTTCCCCATCTAAGGACTCGTCAACCCCACTCCCTCCCACTGGACATCTCACTCTGGATAAGCCTGTAGAACTAGGCTATCGCCCTCCCAAGGGTGTCTTTTGGAAGACGACACACAATCCTTCTACTAGGGTTTCTCAACACTAAAATATTCTTGAAGATATTTCCCACACTTCTTGTGCCATGTCTTCTTTGGAGGTTTTACAAACTTGTTCTCAGCAATGAAAAGCTTGTTTTCTTCCATTGGTGGCGTTGACCCATTTGACTTGAATATGAATGCTTTTTGATGTCAATAAAATTGCTCCTCCTCTTTCACATTAGATTCCTTTCCAAATCATTGTGCATATTTACCATTGCAACATTCATCACACTTTACTATATCAGGGCTCTTCCATGTGTGTTAAGTCCGTATCCTACTAGAAGTCTCTAGGCTCTCCGATGCTCACCATGTCCAACATGACTCTCCAAGATTTCGACAGACACAAATTTGTCCCAAGGGGGGTTATTTCGAATTTTCCCATCAAGATAGGGGGGAAAACTATCCTTGTTGATTTTGAGATTGTTGATGCCACGTTAGATTACAAGCTACTCCTTGGCGGTAGTTGATTTTATGTAATGACCGTAGTTGTCTCATCTATTTTCCATCTGCTTTTCTTTCCTCATGAAGGAAATATTGTCACTATCAATCAAGTTGACGTATACATGCCATATGCTCATATTTCCACTACTGGTAATTTTGTAAGACTCGTGGGAGATAATCCTAGTCAGTATGAGAGTGTCGGAGTCAGTCTCTTCAAAAGTTCCACTCTTATGGGAGTTTCTTCTCAACTCCCTCCACCTAACACTCCTTCTACTTCTAGCATAGGTCTTATGCATATGATCTATTCCAATACCTATGGACCCCATCGACCTCTTGATCCTTGGGAGTGCCTCATGTTCCTATGGAAGTTGATCAAGCTAGTAAGCATCCCATGCCACCTCTTGTGGAAGATATTGCTTCACAGGTAGTCCTGTCAGTACCTCTTGACATTGGTCAAAAACTCCATCACAATATGAAATATGACCAGGTTCCTTTTCCCACACGGGTTGCCCCTCCACTTTTTCCACATGACTCTGTTGATGATGAAACTCCCCAGTTAGTCAACCTAGAGGTCATGGATTTATCCACTGATAATCCTAGGGAGATTATGCATCTTTATGCCTCTAGAATCCCTAATTAAGAACGAGTAGAGCCTGGTGACTTAAATTTTGAATCGAATTAGGGGGAACCTTCTCAGTGTTCCTTGGAGTATCCACCCATGAACCAAGTCAAGTCTTGGGATTCTAATGTTGAACTTGCAATTGAATTTCCCACTTCCTTTCCGCCTATTGATGAGAATCTTATACCCCATTTATGTCTTGATCCTTCCTTACGTACTCAGGTTTCTTTCAAGTGTATGACTATGTTACACAGTCCCTACCATTTTCAACCTTTCTGAATTAGACAATTTAACTTCCTTTGGCATGGTCCCCTTACCCTCCATGAGTTTGCATATAGAAATCATTGGTCTATGTCGATCCGTCGGCACCCATTAGCATGACCTACTGGACTGTATTGCACTTGTACATATTTTACATAGTAGTGTGAATATTTTACCCTTTTTTGGTTTGGTGTGTCATGTGAATATTTTCCATGCCTTATTTATGCCAAAAAAAATGGTCATGTTTTTACCTTGTCCATATTTATTTCTTTCATTATGTGATTTGACCATGGGTCAAGTATTTCTAGATGGTTTTTACAGGATAGAATGGCATCTTATTGCGACATCCATTGGAACTTAGGTGTGTTTATCCTGAATTTCCATATAGGGGCTAGGTCATATGTCACTGTCACCGATGCATTATTGACCATCAATACCATCATGTGTGTGTTAGGTTCAACCCTGACAAGTTTTGACTTTCACCACTTCCTTTATGCATGTCATAGCTTGGTGGTAGAGGTTACCTACTCATGGATACCCTAGCTAGCACCTCTTTGCCGCATTAGTGTCCACGCAGTCATTTTTTACTCCTTCCTTGAATTCCTCCTTCTAACCCACCATGACATAGAATTTGAGCCACGTGCCCTATTCGTTGTCTCATTTCTAGCTTTACCCGAGGAGGATTCCAAAATTTTTATCCCTTGTGATTGCCACATTTTATCAGCCTACTTTTGCACAATGAGCCTTGCTTTTTCTCTTCCATCGTTGTTATTCGCTTGGCCTACCACCTTATTTCACTTGGTGTTTTACCCTTCCTTGGAGAAACTTATGTGATGAATGGTCCTATTATCCAACCTCTTGTCCTCATTATGTCATGAGAAGTTTCAACATTACAAGAACCAGTTGCTACCCTCTATACCACTCGTTCCTCTAAGAGGAGTTTTATTTACGCTCTTGTCAGACTCCTTAATTTAGAAAATATTGTTGAGTGAACTTGTCTACTTCATGCTCTTTAAAGTACATGAAGTGTCGTCTACCTAGTATAAGTCTAGCCCTTTTTTGGACTGGGATAGACTAGTTAAGAAAAAGGAATACCTTAGTCTACTTCAGCTAGGAGGTTGCCCCTTGTATACTTTTATCTCTATTTCACGCTTAGGGGACAACCTTAAGAAAAAGGAACTTATAAAAAGATAAGGGAGGGAACATTTGTTTCCATTAGTCATCAAAATGGAAGCATCAGTTATGTCACCCTTGAACACGGAACCTGTCTATCTCATTATCTTACAATTGGGTTTTAGCTTGCCTAGGAGTCATACCATCCACATGTGTCTCATTACTCCTCTGGCTAGTTACTCTTCCATTCATATGGAGCGTGCTTTGATGCCTCCTGCATTCTTTCATGATATCACTTGGTGCTCATTAGTCATGCTACCAAGTCACTCTTGTGTCATCTTGCTATGTGATCAAGGGAAGTCTCACCTTATGTCAACCATCTGCAGTAGCCTATTGACCTTTTTGACTCACCCATCCTTGTGTCAGTTGTAATTCACTGCTTCATGACTTCTTCCATTCATCACATCATCCTAACCTATTTCGTGTCAATTCGTGGGGGATACATTAACGCCCTCATTCGATGGATCTTCTCCTGTTGACTTTAGCTCTTTATCCAGGAGCTTGATCTAGGAACTGGTAGTACCTTACAGTTTGCAAACCTTAGTGGCAGGCTTCCTTGTGATCGACAAGGAGTTTATGTCATTGGCCTTTGATTGATCAATTTCACTAGTGTTCGACATCATCTCATATATTCACACGTAGTGGAATGTACAAGGTACCTTGGGGTCCATTTTCATAATTTGTGGATATCCTCGTGTCTGTTACTAGTTTACCTCATTGGCTAGTAATTAGGTGCTTTCTACCATGTTTGACTTCATCTCACTTATTCACAGGGTGCCAATTCATACCATTAGGGTTATGTCGAAGAAGCTAGGTTAGGGACATCTCACTCGTATATGGAATCCTTCCCAGGTTGCATTGGAGCTACATATAATTTATGTACTTCGAGAGTTATTTGGGAGACTTATCTATTTTTCATATGCCCATAGTCCTACTGAAGTATGCTGTGACATAGATCTACATTGTATTTGATGGTGGCTATTCTCTATCTATTGAGTCGCATGGATCCAATGTGTATGTCCTTATGGCCATGCTCTAGCATTTCATGTCATGGGTCCACAGTGTATTTTATAGTGTCCATGTTTAGTATCTTATTCTAACTAAGAATTGGTATTCCCACCTTGGAGATGTTATCAACAAAGTCGACACTTCAGCACTTGAGTTCCTCTGATCCATATTTGTGGTCTTGAATCCTTCCTCCCATTTTGAGCATTGAGTATTATTGTAATGCATTTCGACCATCAATTTCTGTTATGACCTCATGCATTAGGGGGCATCTATTATAACTCTATTTTCCACTTCATTATAGTGAGAGAAACCCAATATGAACTTACCTCAGTTGTTTGGCTTAAATCCATCCCCTTTCACCTTTTCATTTACTTATGTGAGATTTATCCCATGATAAAAGGGTGGAATTACATCATTGAGCAATTTATCATAATTATTTCACCAAAATATTATAATTATGAGATAATATTTATTTCATAACTAAGATAATTGAGAAAAAACTCATAATTGTGAAAAAGGTTTCTGGATTTTTTCATTCCAAAGGAGATCAACTTGACCCACTTGTGTATGAGTTGGCTAGGGGTCCATTATTGTAGAAATTTACTAACTTCTCAATCCCCTAGGTGTCTAGATACATTCTCCTGGAGGATGGAATGAGCCTTTATAATGTCACCAAGAGGGAATAGGGGAGACGATCCAAAACTTAGGGCAAGAGATCTACTGTCTTGGGAGAGGAAGACCATACTACAAGTTAGAGGAGAGGATATTACTTGGTGAACACATAAATTTGATGTACTTTCATTTATATGGTCAATAAAAATTTGTGTTCCCTTCCTTATATAAATTTTTGTTCAGTATGTTATATGACCGTATCTATCGCTTTTGATCTGACAATCTTCCGAGGAAGATCAACTATTTTCCTTGTTTAGTTGTGTTTGTGTGTAGGGATATAGATCATGTGCATACGTGTTTGATCGCTCAGGTGGAGCACAAGATATGCATCAAACTCAAAACCCTTCCCCAACATGTGAGGATTCCAGGTGTGATCTCTTATCTTTATAGCATAGATTCGATTGGTTGCTGCATGCATGGCCATTTGGATTGGGGTCCAATATTAGATTTTATTAGCCATTATATATATATATATATATATATATATATATATATATATATATATATATATATATATATATATATATATATAATATATATATATATATATTCCTGGTAATCTCTATTGGGCATGAGATCATAAAGGAATATCTCCTTACATAATGAAATGCAACAAAGTGTACTTTGAAATATATTTTATTGCAACATATTGTTTTATGGTTGGCTCTTGTGTGAGAACCAAAATTCTATGAGTATTGATCCTTGTGTAACAATAGTTATGGTATTTTTGTTAAATACTTGAAAATTTTGAGAATTCCTTTTTAAGTCCCATAGTGATTGTCAGCCATTGAATGTGCTCATCGATTGATCATTTCAAAACATATAATCGTTTCGAATCAAAATGTAATAATAGTTGATTGGGAAAAATATGTTGGTTAGGATGAAATCGAATGTGACATGTGACATGAAATGTGAATATCCATGCCCACAACTAAAGGTGTTTTCACTTTTAGGCAAATGACAAAGGGAATATAAAAGAGGCGAGGGATTTTCCAAAATCACAATTTTAGCATTTAAGGAATTACATGATTAAAGCTTAGAAATTGCATGCCTTCACTTACTTGAAAAATGGACAAGATATATGTATATCGAAGAGTGTGGTTTCTTTTGCAGGATCAAGGAATGTGAAGTAAAAGAATCTAATCTTATTTTTCTTTCTCTTGGTTGTATGAATTGAGGATGAGATTGGAATATTTATTGCTATGGTTGTTGAATTGATTCCTACTGCAAACTGTTGAAATCATGTAGTCTTCATTCCTTCGCATTCAATGGCATAATTCTTATCTATGTGAATAGATGTGTCGATGTCGAACATAGAAAATAAATTGTTCGATTATTGGCCATTAATGAATGTCATTAAAGAACACGAGACTACTCACCATTGATGTCAATGAGAGTCAAGATGCCTAAGTATTTCTTACTAGGTAAGAATAGACATGTCGTAGTCGAGTGACCTAGAAGATCCGACAAATAGGGGACATTGATGTATTCCCACTATTTATCAGTGAGAAAGCTTGCCATTAAAGCATGCTAGTCGCAAGGTACTTAAAAGATCTCTATTTTTTATCCCAGATAATGTGTCGAAGTTTATGGGTAAAAGATTGTTAGAAGGGAGGCCTTAATGAATCCTCCATCATCTAACGTGAGTATGAAATATTGATTTGAAAGACTAGATGGAAAATTTGCATTGAAAAAAGGTTTATTTGATAGAAAGGAAAAATAAAATGGGGCGAATCATCTTTGTAAGGGAACTGAATGAATTTAGTTTTTGCTTACGCATAACTGAAAATGAAACAAGAAAGTATGAAGATTGCAAACGAAATGAGTTTTTGGTAGTTGGGAGATGGACAATTATGGATCAACCGCAGGTTTAGAATATGTAGCAATGGTAAAATTGGCATGTGTTTAGCAGCAATGGTGTAGTGGATCTGATTTTACATTGAATGATCATGCTATTCTTAAAGAAACTTGGTCTTTAAAAAGGTACTTGTGCATATAGTGATCTTCTTTCATCATCTTGGAACCTGCAAAAACTTAGCAATTTTTCTGTAATAAAATGTAAGAATATCAAAAGAGAGAAGTGATTAGTCCCTCTTCATTTGATATAGACACAAAAACCTCATAAATAGTACTTGATGAAACAAAATTCCATAAACAAATTCAAGTAAAATTAAATGCACTTTTACCTGTTTAGAAAGTTGTACCTTATTCATTGCGTTTCTAACCAACTTTGAGCTTGAGGCCTCTTCTCCATATGCTTAGTTCTTTATCAATATACCATAAACCAAATTTGCATAAGCTACTGAATTGTGTCAATTCTGTAGCTACCAAAAACATGGATCGCTGCATTGTCTTGTTGCTTTACAACTTGCAATTAGCCTTGGATGGTGGTTTGTCAATTATCTCAGTTTGATTTTTAATATTTACAAGTTTTTATGAAACTCTAAGTTTGTAACTGTGTTTTTTTTTCTCTAGTTCTCCACCCTTGTCCATGATCTTGTGGATCAAGAAAATGCTCAAAATTCAAAATGCTTGGATTAGCTTGAGACCAATACTAAAGCGTGGATCGTGTCGCTCTAAATCCAATGCAATTCGTTTCACTGAAATCTAACATCGGATGCTCCCATAATTGTGTTCTATTCATTTTAGGAAACAACTTAAAAATGAATTTTGGGTTGCAAGAATTCTGATTTAGCAGTCTGTATGCTAATTGGGTTATGAATTGGCAAGTTTTTATTGGACCTTCATTGGCCAATGAGGGATTGACACTTGGAATTGTTTTATTCATTGACACATGGTAAATCTTTTATTTTCTTTGGTTTTGTGTGGAGGTCCAATGAAGGAGTGCCACATGGACCAACCATTGGTTCCCACATGGCCTCCTTATAGTGGGCAAACTTTTTTTTAGGGTTGAACCACCCTCCATGGGAATTGAAACCACAACCTCATTTAAACCAACCAAGAGCCTTTACCAATCTGGCTAAACATGTTTATTGTTTAATCACCATTCTGATATATATTTGAATTCACCATACATGCCATTTGAGGGAGGGGGTTGAGAAAATCCCTAGCCCCTGACCCTCTAGTTCCATAGAACCATAGGCAGGGGCGAAGGGCTAAGCCTTAGCCCAGCCCACTGTCCCATGCATTTGCAATATAACTAGCACTAAAGAATATAGATGCCAACACAAAAATGAAAGGGGGCTAGCCCCAAGGTACACGGTGCAATATGACCACAGGTGTGGTGGAGGTCCAGGGCCAGAAATCCGTTGGCCCCTGACCCATGATTTTAGGCACCCAATTTGGCCGTATGGTGCCACATGACCATAATATTCAGAACTAGGGCTTAATGGGGATTTTACCTGTCCTACAAATTTGACTACCAATTGGGAATGTAGGCCAGGTTTACATGCAGTTTATGTGTTTGGGGTGCACAAGCCAAGTTTAGTTCGAATTGTAGGATTATTAACAACATAATTGGGCAAAATCTTGAAACAATGATATTTTACTCAATTTTTGGCCAAATGAGGTGCAAAAAGAGTCAAAACGAGGGTTTTTGACAGTGCAGATCCATTGGAGACATTAGTTTTTCTATTTGAGCTCTGTAAAAGCTTGAAATTATACTTTTTTTATTATGATTTTAGGTCACTCATTCATTTTTTATTGCAAAATTTTAAAGATAACTTGGTTCAATTTTATTTTCTAATCTTCTAGGTCACAAAGAGTGCAAGAAGAGAGCATACCCAACAATATTGAAACTCTTTATTAAAAAAAGCGAAAGGATTTGATTTCTAACATCAAATTGTGGCTCTCAAAACTCTATTTGTCTCCTTCTTCTCAATTATTCAGTCTCTTTCTACATCTTCCTGCAAATTATTCGTGAATTGGGTTGCTCCTATTGCACCACCAATAAATAAAATTGCAAATTAAAATAAAATATAATTTTAAAATATTAAAAAAACATAACCAAACCTGGTTTTATTCATTAGTTTTATCCTTCTCTACTCTACTGGAAATAGAAAAATTGTTTCAAGTGTACGCATATTTCAAGTGTAACCATGTGTGTAACAGGAGTAAAAAGGGATTCATGCTTAGTTCTGAAAAATGTGCATTAAAACACACTAAACCATGAAAAACCAGTTATTTTGATAATACAATCAATAAGGAAGAATGGAATAGTGTTGTGACTTGATCCTTGATTGGAACCATCTTTCAATAAGATCATGACATTGCTGATTCATTTCTTGGTTTAGATCACATTGAATATCATCCTTTATTATGCATTCCTAGATCTTAGATTTTACTCGTTCCTCCTCATCAAAAGTATTGCATGATTCTTTAGTCTCTTCAATCGATTCACAAGAGGAATCAAAAGACACTTCAAGATCTTCTTTTGTAGGTGGAGAGATAGACAAATTTATGCATGCAGTTAAAATATATTGTTCCTAAGAGGTAGATGTCCCAGTTGTTGCTAAGATTCGGGAAAGTTCTTGGAAGAAAATTTGTCAAATTCTTAATTTTTAGTGAATTACTCTGACTGGTTGATAATTCCTATCGTGCACACATATTAGTACAAAGTTTTGAATAGTTATTGAAATCTAATATGCATCCTAAATTATTTTAATATGATTTTAAGCACGCATTTAGAAATGAATACAATTATCATGAGTTGTCTAAAGTTTCAAAATAAATACCTACGTATACCTCCCAGGCAATGACGCCAAAATGTTGGGTGATTTAATTGTGAGTTAAATCTTTGTCATTAATTGTCAACCCAGGGTTTGTAGAATTGACGATGTATACCTGTTTTGGGAACTTTTAGTGTCTACGGATAAACGCTTAAACCCCTAGACTAGTAGCTAAGTCTAGAAAAACAGTTCAAAGCATTCTCTACCTTTTCTATTATCAATAGATTAAATAAGAGAACAAAGAAGCCTACTTGTAGCTTTTTCTTGTTCCTTATGTCCCTTGACCGATTTTGTCGCTCCTTTTTGTGCTTAAGTTGCTTGAAAAGTACCTGCACACAGATAGAAACCAAAACCCATCAAAGAACATGATAATGATATATTGATTAAACATAGCATGGAATCAAGTACATGATAAAAATATGAAAGCATCAATGAATAACACAAGCATATGGAAAAAGCTTTGAACACTTTATTTGTAAAAGGAAGAGTTACAACCCAATTCTTCTGATTCAACATCACTCCTCTAGTTCAATCCCATCCTCTCCTCATAATAAGCAAGACACTTTGACATCATTACAACACTTACAATCAACTCAAGTCTCATACTAACACCATCTCCCTATAATTCAATAATTTCCAACCCCTGATCACTTAGATGAGTGGTATTTTTATAGGTAAATGAAGGAATTTATGCCATAAATGGTGATAATGAATTCCCTCCCAAACTTAGAATTTAGTTCCATGCAGGAAGGGATAAAGGGATTGATGTTCCTTAACTCCCTTCCTCATCCAAATACGAACCCAAAGGAGTGGATAGCCTTGATAAACTTCTAGAGGAACCCAATAGATAAGGAATCTTTCAAACCCTCATGGAAATTCGCTCAAATTCGCTCAGTGTAGGCCAAAGAGGTACCAAGTGCATTGCAATGCACACTGACAGTGTATTGGCTGCATTGCAGCGCACCCTAATGAAGGCCTACCTACGTTGATCTTCTTAGAGACAATTTCTGGATGACTTCGGTCATGGAACTTCTTGGAAAGCTAAGCATTCTGATGGTTGACTTCTTTAGGGCATGTAACAATTGAATTAGGGTTTGATGGGCCCTAATAGTATTGATCTATATGTTGGGGTTGATGTGCCCAAATGGAACTGTAACAGTTGCCCCCTAAAGCATGAAGTCGTAAATACGTATGTCAAGTGAAATTCTTTATCATATGGAGAGGAGGTTTCAAAGCAGAAGGTGACCTGCATCAATCAAAATACATATATCATGATAATTTGTTTTTTTCTCATGAACTCGCTGAGGGAAGGCATACCCATGCTCAGCTTATAAACTTTCATTACATGTACAAATATAGTCGTCTACAGATATAGACCCATGAATGGATGACCATGAATGTAATGCCATTGTACATTTGATTTGGTACTCCTAAAAATATCGCAACTCGGATGGATGAAACTAGATCCGGGGTATTCAATCTCATTCAATCTTTCGCTCAAGTACAAGTCTAAACATGTGAATAGATGATATGAAGTCGAACATGGGAAGACATCATCTGATTACCAGCCAATGATGTAAGCCATTAATAGACGCGAGAGGAATCACCGATAATGATAATGATCCTCAAGGTACTATAGTACATTTTGCATGGTGTGAATAAATGATTTGATGTCGAACACCATACAAAGTCTTTTGTTCGAAGATCGGTGATGTCAACCTATCGTTGGAAGCAAGAAACCCGTCATTGATGTATGAAAGCCTCAAGGTACTAAAGGGGTGTTTCTAAGTTAACTTCTTGGATAATGTGTTGATGTCGACAAGAAGCGACTCATTGCAAGAGGGCCTTGATGTATCCCACATCAACGACATGAAATGGGGTAAAGGATTTTGGAGATGAGATTCAACTAACAACAGAAGGTTCAGGAATAGAGGTTATGAAAATGAAGGTTTACGGTATTACAAAGGATGAAGTTTGACTAAATGACTTCTCTTGATCATGTCAGCTACACTAAGATGAATTGGTAGCATTGACCCACAACAAAGTAATGGATGGTATGATAGACAAATGGTGTGATAACCATCAAGCTAAATTACCCAACCCACATAGTCACGGTGATGAGGTGAAAGTTTCATGTTCAAGAGCAACTTTCTACCATAAAGTGTTTTCCCCTTTTTCCAATTTTCCCCATTCATTACTGACCATCACCTCTTCATTTTTAATCAAGCTTGAGGAGGACAACATATGCTTGTTTTATAATTTCACCCTTTGAATGAATCTATTGTTTTAACGAGCCTAGCGATGATGAGACTCGGTCTTGTCTAGATGCACAAATTTGTCTCTATTTGACATTTTTAACGAGTTTAATGACAAATATAACTCAGTCCCTTTCATGTTTAGAGAGTTTGGAAAGGGACAAAAAGAAAACTGCACAAGTTCTTTTTCATAAATTAATATCCTAATTATGAAAAAGCGTAAAATAATACAAGAGAGATATCATTTCCAATCCGTTAACGAGCTAGAAAGGAAAAGCACTTGACAATATTTTCATGTTTAGAGAGTCTGAAAAGAGCTTAAAGAGGACTCCATTTTGAGGAATGAGTGGTGTCTAGGGTAGCAACTGGTTCTAGTGATGTTGGAACTTCTCAAAACATGTTGATTTATGTGAAGAGGCTAGCTAATAAGACCACTCATTGCAACTGTTCCTCAAAAAAGGTAAAAAAACCAAGTGAAAGCGTATGATCGGCCAAAGAGATGGTGGTGATGGAATGAAACAACCAAGGCTCATCTAATAGAAAAGGCTGATAGAATGGAAATCACAAGGGTTAAAATGGAATGGGTTCATTTTCACACAAGCTTGAACCATAGGGAACTATGCTTGGATTTAGTTTCATGTTTACACAAGCTTGAAATGAACAAAATATTCTTGGATTCAGTTTCATATTTACACAAGCTTGAAATTAAGAACTATGCTTGGATTCAATTTCATTTTTACGCAAGCTTAAAATGAAAAACTATGCTTGAGATTGGTTTACATGCCCCCAGCATGATAAAAGGGAGAGTCTCCTGTAACTAGATGGAAGTCACTACGGTGAAGCGGGATGGTTATCCAACACCTTTTTGGCTTCGTCCAGATAGGGACAAGGGTGAATGGGGTGATTCCCTTGACATAACCTACAAGGAAACTTAACTTTACCATTAGGTGCATGCCCCCCAAGCTTCATTACATTGACCTAAGTAGACTACTCATTGTTACACTGAAATTTGTCACCATGACTATCTCCAGTTAATATGGCTCCATCAATAGTCATATTGTCCTCCTTGTCAAGCCTCATACCTCTGCTCTTCATGTCAAACTTCAAAAAGAGAGAAAGTCACTTAAAAACATGTTTATCTCTGGGTACGCAGGTTCTCTCTACCTTGCCTGCGTGTACGCATCCCAGACACACTATACCTGCGTACTTGTACGCTCTGTAAGCCAAAAGATGGGTGCGTACCCCTGGAAAGGTCAAAAGGCGCGAGTTTCATCTTTAAAAAGTTACTTGTGGTCACTTCTAGAGCCTTCTAGAAGAGTGTTTGACGTGTATTGGGCGCCTCCAGATGTTTCATGCATCCCTATGATAGAGGAACTTATCCCATCAAGAGAGGAGCTACCCCATCCAAAAGAGGGAGTATCCCATTGATGTTGGAACTGAATAACTTCCTCTAGAATACTATAAATACAGGCATTGGGCCAGAGGAGGGGAGGTTGAAAGCTGAACATTCCAAAGGGTAAATGCTGCTGGAATTAGGACTTCCATTGTTGACTTGTGAGGAGAGATCACTATCCTTTCTTGTTGCCATATTGGGAGTGGGTGAGCTTGTCAAAGTAGAGGAAATCTCTTGTTGGACCCTGGGAGGAGCTTGCACAACACCAAGGCTCAGGTTGTAATGGTTCCTTTTTTGTTTCCTTAATACAAATAAGTCCATTCTTCTCAATGATTTGTTGTTAATGAATTATTTCATGTACTCCTTGGTCTATGTGATGAATATGCTTTGTTTTATGAAATATTCAGGTGTTATGTAATCGTTTGCTTTGTTAGTGTATGCAGGTCTTAAAGTGAAGGAGGAGCTAATCTGGATCAGCAAGGCTGGACTGCTACAACAAGCGTTGGACCTAAGGTAAGATCGGAAAAAACTTGGTTTCTTATAGAATAATGTATGTTTAGAGAAAGATTGCTCTTGTTTGGTTTGTTTGTCACTAGAGAGTCTTAGACTCCTAGGGAGGTTAGGTTTGTCCGCAAAAATAACTCTTTCCGCATGACACTTGTGCAAAAAATTCTTTTCATTTTGATTTACTTCCTAAAAACTAAGTTGAATTCATATAAACAACTTATTATTTTACCCCCCTCATCCACCTTTTTTCACTCATGTTAACTACTAACCTATCACTAGTTAACTCCTTATATCCCCTATCCCCCTATTACTATGTAAATTTTGCAAAAAACCCAAAAAATACCTATATATCCCCTTCCCCGAGCATTATAGCTCTATATATCGTTTTGAAAGTTTCAAGGGCTAAAACATTTGAGCGCGACCAAAAGAGAGCCAAAAAATTAATATTGGGATTAATCCAGGATTTTCTCAGATTAATAACCAAAACCCGCTTTGTGAATAAACCTTGCAAAAACCAAAAAACCCACTTTTTATAAAGCTTCCGCCGGGCACGCAGTTCAGAAATAATAATATTTTATGCTTCCCCGCAGTTCGTATTGCCCACGCATGTCATCAACCCGTCAACCGTCGGATCTGGGCTTTCCCATCCGACGGCCCACATCCATATCGGACGGGCCCCGATCGCTGCACTTTACCACCCGAGAAACTATCAGAGGGTGACGTCAGGCCTCTCCCACATGTCACCCCCAATCTTCTCGGGTCGCCCTCTGACAATATCGCGACCTTATCAAGAGCGGTCCGAGAAAATCCACTTACCGCTGTGTTATACCGCCTGCCCACGTCACCGCTACGCCCGCACACGTCATGTTCGACTCGGCGCCCTGTCGGCACCCTCGCCCGCCAGCGCTCCGACGTGTCCGCCACCTGTGCAACCCCCGCGGACCACTCACAGGCTGCCACATCACTCAATGAAGTCATGCTGATGTCACACGACCCTGACCCCACCTGATGATGTCATGTTGACGTCATCCAAAAAACGCGCCAATACCCAAAAAGTCTATATTTTAGCCAAAATTTCACGTTTTTTTCACTTTTGCTAAAAAAGTTCTTGCTCACCTCTGCATGCAAATTACGACCACCTGTCGCCAACCTGCAGAAATCGACCTGAAGAACGCTGCCGCCTCCAACCCTCTTGCATTTGTGACCATTGCCGGCAATTCACCAGGTATTTACCCAAAGCATCCCCTCATAGCTTGCTTACGTCCATAATTCTCCAGAACTGAAATAACAAGAGTAAGGCAACCTGCATTTACCAGCAAATTCCCGGTAAACTAGCATTCCTTCACAGTTGTAGGGTCGAAATTCACCTGTTGAACCCACATATAGTCATTTTTTCCTAAATTCACAGTCTGTCCGCGCATTCGTGGACTGAAAACCTGAGAGGCACTAATTCACCGGGAAAACAGTGTTGCTAGTCCCTGCAGTCGCTCAATTAACTCCCTTTGAGCATTCTACACCATTGTCACCACAATTACCTCATTTTCCCTTATAATTGGCTTTACTTATGCAAAAATAGCCCTTTGTGTTGTTCTACCCACTGAAACCAGTTCCAGTACAAGTCACAAGTACTACCTAGCCATGGAAACACTAGTAGCCCTGAATGCTCAACCTCTGAATGCCCCACACAGAGAGATAGAGTGGAAGGCCCTGGGTGATAGAGATTACCAGATGCTAAACTCCACTGCCATGACCTCCAAATTCAATATTCACCTGCTGAATGAGTTAAAAGCCCAATATCTCAGTGGAGATGATATCTTAGGGATTTGGGACTCCAACCTGCCCATTTACAATCTCCCTCAAGTCAATGTCCTCCCAGACTTGATAAATCAATGTCGTTCCAGCAATGACCCCTGTCAGAGAGCCGTTCTCAGCCCCTCAGGCTCAGTATTGTTCCATATCACCCCTGAGGCTATTAATGAGATGCTGCACTTTCACACTACAAAGCCCCTAACTCCTCTCTCCGTCAATTACTTGATAAAGAAAGGGGGCAAGCTATCCAGTGCTCAGATTGCCAAGATTAATCAGTTGTTTATTCAGCCAAAATTTGAAGCTATGAGCACCACCCTCCCTATAGCATATCAATATCTTAATGAGCTGGGCAAAATGCTGGTAGATTCGATCAGTTACATCCTGGGTTATGGGACATATGAGGATGTTGATGAAACCATTATGGCCATGCTGTCCATATTCTCCCCTAGAATGCCTCCTGCTGTGCATTATGATTTTGCTACATACATTTCCAATGAGATTCATGAACAATTGATGAATCTAGAAAGGGAAAAGGTGTTTAAGTACACTAGGTACATCTATCACTTATTCTTATTTTATCAGCCTAATGCCTTCCCTGTTCCCCTCAAGAAACTAAATGCCCAGGGAATCCCAAGGTCTGTAGTGTTTTGGTCTTCAGTCTTTCATCATTTAGCTTATTCACCTTACACCTATTGTGAGTTCATAGACCTTTTTATCCATCCAGCTATGACCTTGTTATTGGGTGTCCCTCCTCCCAGATTGACAGAGGCAATGCAAAGAATTCTTCACCTCTCAAAGGCCTACAGCATTGGTGATTGGTACTTTTACCAACACCATATAGTAATAAGAATATATGGATGTGAGTTGAATCCTTATAGGCTGCCAAGATATGTCCCTATGAGACTTTTTTCCCTAGAGTACTTTAGGCAGTTTGGAAATGCAGACTTTGTCCATTTCCAAAGTAAAAGCAAGAAAGTCCAGCTAAAAGTGAGAAATCAGCTAGGCCCATTTCTATACAATAAAAGGGAGGAAGGATGGAAGGAAGCTGATATGATCCTAGAGACCCTCAAATTGCAGACCGGTTTCAAATGGGTGCCTTATGACCCTAATCATTTCATTTCCCTCAAGAGGGTAAAATACAAATTGGGTGGCTACGCTCACGTGAGACTGCCTCATATTCAGCAGTATGCCAATTCTTTAAACTGGAAAGAGGGCACTCTAGAAGAGCCAATTGGTAGAGCAAATGCTACAAAGAGAAGCGAAGAATATTGAAAAAGAGGCTGACTTGGAAACTTGTGGGAAGGTTTCTTCTTCCTGTCAAAGGCAACTTGGAGCAGCTGCCTCATCTTCCACAGCCCAGCAGCAAGCAGCCGGAACTGCCCAACAGGAATCAAGCAAGGATAAAGACAAGCAGATGGAGCAGGAACAGCCACCTCCTAGGACAGAGCAGCAAATAGAACAGCAAGCAGAAAAGGAGGTAGAACAGCAAGAAAAACAGCAAAAAGAGGGGCAGCCTATACAGCAAGAACAAACAACTGAAGCCCCAACACCTATTGATCAATAGGCTCAAGAGAATATGCCTCCTGGGCAAGAAAAGACAGTGGAGGCCTCAGTGCTGCAAACTCGACAGAAAGAGGAAAAGGGAAAGAAGAGGGATAGAGAGCAGGAGAC
>APFE031498894.1:0-17706 GCA_000404065.3 Pinus taeda
TTGATTCTAGGCCGACCTTAGCTGGCAACAACTAATGCATATACAGGCTGCCGAGATGATAGCATGACTATTTCTAAGGGGGATACTATAAAAAATATTGTTTTATATCCTCTTGCCAAACCAAGTCTTCCCATTGTAAAAATATGTAAACAACCACCAGCATACCTGGAAGAAAGTATCCGTTCACCACTCATAGTAGTAGAGGCACTTGCATTCAAAGATCAGACTGAAGATGATGTTATCAACAACTTTATCAATCGACCAGCTAATGTGAGCAATGTAAAATTTCAAATGTTAAAAGGAATTCTTGATAATGAAGCCTTGGAATATCCTTTGAAGGATACCGATGATCAACACATCCAGACAACTGATTTTCATAACAGCAAGCCTATAGAAATTAAACCAAGCAAAGTTTGAAACAATAATGATATTGTGGAAAGTGATCAGAAGCAAAATCTCATTGAGGTCCAATAAAAATAGAAAGGGGATTCTTCCTGGGATTATCCTGACATGAAGGGTATAGACCCACAGTTGTGCACACATCACATCTATAGGAAAAAGGATGCTTGCCCTATCTAGCAGCCTTAGCGGAGATTGTATCTGCATCTCAAGGACATTGTAAAAGAAGAATTACAGAAGATATTGGACATGAATTTAATTTATCCTATTTTAGATATCAAATGGGTCTCTCCATTGGTAGTCGTCCCCAAGAAAAATGGGAACTGGCGTATCTATGTGGATTACCAGGAATTGAACAAGGAAACACAAAAATATCACTTCCCTCTTCCTTTTATTGATCAAGTCCTTGATACTTTGGTAGGGAAGCAGTTCTTTTCCTTTCTAGATGGCTTCAGTGGCTACAATTAGATTCAAATAGCCTCTGAAGACCAAGACAAAACAACCTTTGTTGATCTAAAGATGATCTGAGGTTGTCATTGTTTTCAACCCAAGTAACACTAGCGGATACCGTGATCTTTCAAGGTAATTTTTACATCACAAATTACTCTATTTTCAGTCAAGGATCTTCTAGATAGATTCTACTCATCCATATGTTTCCATTGATATATGGCATGTCAAGTAATTCAACACGGTTTGAGACATATTCATGTTTGAAGTTAGTAACCCCACTTAGTGGGCTAAAACCCTATGGGGTTGTGGCATGGCACTCATAATTGGTTTTGGTCATTGAATAGTCAATGATTAATAATTTTTTAAGCTCCTAAAATCCCTCCAACATTCTCTATAGAAGCCCCTCTCAACTCTATAAAAATAAATCTCATATATCCTCCAAATGAAGTGATCGTGGCATTTTCATTCTAACTTCATTTTTGCGAAGCCTTAGATTCTAAAGTGAAAACCCATTTGATTCACAATCCTGTTGAACATCGTGACTAAATTTCAGATCTTAGTTCGCTATATTTTTGGAGATATGATCTGTGAAATTTAGGGTTTTTGCAGGCTCCCCAATTTCATCTCAAAGAAGTGACCTTGGAAAATTGTCATAATTTTCTCTCTGAGAAGAGGATTGGAATTCTGTAAAATGTGGCAGATAGTGCACAGACTATAGTTTTCTATTTATCAATTTCAGAGCCGAAAGAGGAAACAATGACACGTGGCACACTGTACAAGTTCACTCTACTAAAATGGTCCATAATTATGTCATTTTGAGAGATTGGACATAAATTTTCCTTGAAGAGTCCAAATCGGGTCAGACGTGTGGCACTGGAAAGAAGATGCAGAGGGATACTACAAGACCGAATATCACATATTGGGGATCTGAAATGACAGAGATACATTAGATTAAATATCATGCTTCTAGAAGGAGAGAAAAACTAGATCAAGTGTTGTCAAGGGGTGCAAAGGACCAGACTTTATAGGGAAGCAAAGAGAAAGGTGCAACAAAATGATGCAGCGGAGGTAAGATATAGGTAAGTATCTTCTGTATATGCATGTTAATTTCTTAATTGGATTAGGTTCTTTGTATTCTAATTTTTTGTTTTTGTTTAACACTGACATATGCTCTACAGGATTAGGTAAGTTTTGCTATTATCATGTCATGGGTATTTCCTTGAAGAATTTTTGCAGATATTATATATTCATCAAGAGAAGACTCAATGCATAATCCGAAGTTCTGAAGAGTGAGAAAGGGTAGCATGAGAAGAGAATCAATCAAGGTGCAGAACAACAACAAGAATTTCACCATATGAAGTCTTCAAGTGGGAAGCATTGCATACAATCATTGTAAAAGTATCATTGTACAGAGTCATTGTAAAAGCATCATTGTAAAATTTGTACAATGTCTATCTACGAAGAGTGGAAGAGGTGGTGTTGGAAGGTCTAGGATCATCATTAGGTGGTTGTTTCATAGTTGGGGTTATGATCTAGTGTGTCTTCTTCTTCTACGTCATTTTATATCATTATAAATTGGACCATTTTCCCTGGTACAAGATTCCATTATTCTTTTATTCTTTTATAGGGTGGTAAGGTGGTGCTAGGCTGGTGCATGAAGTCACCAACAGGTTCGAGCCAGTGAAAACTGCAGGGTGATAGGGTGGTGCTAGGTTGAGTTGTAGCTCATTGTTGGGGCATCCGTTTAGTTGAGTACTGAAGAATCTTAGGCATTGGAGTGTCCATCCAGTGGGAGCCGGAGAAGAATGCTTTTCTAGAATTCTAGGAAGATGTTGCTTTCATTTTAGTTGGAGCTGAAGATTAAAGAATTTAATAGAAAAACATTTGGTGTTTTTTGACCCGGAGGGGGTTTTCCACCTAAAATCTTTGTGCCTCCTGGGTTCTTTTATTTACTGTTATTATTGCATAAACGTTAATAATAATTGAAGATTAACTATTGCCTTGAAAATATTTAAAAGTGATAATTGCTAAAAAATACCGATTCACCCCCCCTCTTAGTATTTTATGACAATTGGTATCAGATCTTGGTTCCTTCAGTAACAACTTAACCACTAGAAGTCAATTTTCAGAGCATAGAGATGGGAAAGTCAGAGAAGTGGGTTACAAGGATTTCAAAGGAAGGTACAGGTACAACAAAATCTCAAGAAAGTGAGTATTGTGTACCAACCCAAGATTTTGATGTAGATAATTACTGGATATGGGAATCCAGGATGGAATTATCTTTGCATGCACATGGAGTACAAGAATCAATTTTTCCTGGAGACACATCTACTGATGAAGCTAAAAGGTACAATTCAAAGGCCATGAATGTAATTTTGAATGTTTTTCCAAATTTTGTGAAAACAAAAGTTGGTCAATGTTCAACAGCTAAAACTCTTTGGGAAAAGCTTCATAATCTATATTCAACAAAGAAATTAGGTCAAGATGTTATTGAAAACTCAGATCCTTCTGAGTATGATGAAGAAGGTTTGACCATAGAATAACTTTCTAAGGAGGCAATCAAGCTTATAAAATATCTCAAGGGCAAGAAGATCCATTCCAATACTCTTGAAGAACAAGCTCAAGGTCTCAAAATTGAAGTTGAAGTACACAAATGTATTGAAAAGGCACTTCAAAAGAAGTTGGAAGAAAACAATAATACAATGACATGATACCTCAAGGGAGAAGTCCAACAGAAGTAACAAGAACTCGACATAGAATTTGTAGAGATTAGAAGGATCACACAACGGATGTAGGAAGCAGAAATTGAAAGGAAGGAATCTGATCAAAGATACATATCCACCATTGACCAAAAGAAAAAGGAATTAGAAGAATATTCAATAGAAATAAGCAGGCTCAGGATTGAAGATGAGAAGCAGAAGGAACAGATACAGGTTCTCAATAGAGAAGTAGAGAAGACCACTCCTCTCAAGCTATAGGTTGAGGATGCAGAAAAAAGAAGGAAGATCTTGAAAAGATGGTTTCAAGAAGATCTTGCTAAAAAGAAATAAGAACTTTATGCAACTCGTGATGAGATCAACAAACTCAATGGATCATAAAAAGAATACTTGCAAGATAAGATAGATGAAGAAGTGAAAATAAAGGAAATTAAAGATGGTAAAGCTCCACTTGATGAAGGTACAAGCTCCACAACTTAGCAGGATGATTCTAAGAAGGAAGTCGATCAAAGTGAAAAGCCAAAGAAAAATGTTGCAACTCCAAAGAACAAGACCAAATCAATCAAGAACAAAGGACCACAAGAAACTAAAACACTGCCTCCAAGGAAGAATGAAGATTATTCCATGAATGTTCATTTATTTAAAGGTTATTTCTTTTTATGTGCTGACTATGGACATATGGCTAGGGATCGTGAAGTTTTTGACAGGTACGATCATTATCTGCAAAACCCTAGAAGCAAGTTTACAAGATCATGAGACAAGTTCCATGACGATTTTGGTAGAAGAGAATACGTGCTAGATGGGCCAAATATTGAATGTTTCAAATGCCATAACTATGGCCATAGCACTCGTGGTTGCAGATGTTAGATGAAATTTCCTAAGGACAACATTGAATGCTTCAAGTGTCATAACTATGGGCACATGGCTCGAGATTATAGGAATAAGAAGGTCTCGAAAAGGAAACAGGGACAAGAAGACAAAGAAGATAACAAGGTTTTAGCAGCTATGCTTTCAGGATTTGTAAGAGAAAAAGGTCATGAGGAATTATCAGTTGCTTCAGATAATGACTGAAGTCAACATGGCCCATTAGGTGACTCACTATTTTGAACAATATGGCTTGTTGACTCCTTAATGTTTGTACAAGAGGAGTCTATGTAGCAGTATATGGCACAAGTATATGATTGATAGGAAGGTAGTTTTAACAAGATGGTAGTTTCATTAAAGGTTTAGGGGGAGAAAAATAGTTGAAGGATTATAGGTTACGCGGTATAAGACAAGATTAGTCTGTAAAGGATATGCACAAGTGGAAGGAATTGATTTCGATGAAACATTTACACCAGTTGCCAGAATGGAAGCCATCCGGATGTTTCTCATCTATGCATGTTCAAGAAAAATAAAATTATACCAAATGGATGTTAAGTCAACATTTCTAAATGGAGAATTAGAAGAAGAAGTTTAAATCGAACAACCTGATGGTTTTCTACTATTAGAAAAATAAAACTATGTTGCAGGTTAAAGAAGGCTCTGTATGGTCTCAAGCAGGCTCCCAGAGCATGGTATGCTCATATTGACAGATATCTATGTCAACAAGGGTTCAAGAAAGGTATTGTTTATAACAATCTTTATGTACAAATAGATAAATATAATTTAACAATTGTTGAGGTATATGTGGATGATATAATATTTGGTAGCAATGATGATTGACTAAGTAAGAACTTTGCTACAAAGATGCAAAGCGAGTTTGAGATGTCTTTACTTGATGAGTTGACATACTTCTTAGGGCTTCAAATATCTTAGCAAGAGAAAGGAATATTTATATGTCAAGTCAAGTACATCAAAGAAATTCTCAAGAAATTCAAAATGGAAGATTGAAAACCCGCCCTTACTTTGATGGTAACAGGTTGCAAATTGAGCATAGACGATGCATATAAGGATGTGGATTAGAGGTTGTACAGGTATATGATTGGTAGTATTCTACATGTAACATCCTCTTGGCTAGATGTTATGCAAGTAGTTGGATAAGTAGAAAGATTCCAAGCTGCACCAAAAGAATCACATATTATTGCCGTCAAAAGAATTCTTTGATATCTAAAGGGCACAACATAATATGGCTTGTGGTATCCCAAGGAAAACAATCTCATTATTCAAGCCTTTACAGATGCAGATTGGGCAGGAAGCATTGATGATCATAAGAGTACTAGTGGAGAAACATTCTAAGTGGTTGTCTCGTATCGTGGTTGAGAAAAAAGCAAACCTCAAACTCGTTATCCACAACAGAAGTAGAATATATCAAGGCACCAGCTTGTTGTACTCAAGTTCTCTGGATGAATAAAACTTTTCAAGATCTTCAGGTCAAGTTTGATGAGCATATTCCCATATTTTGCGATAACACTAGAACCATCAGTATCTCCAAGAATCCTGTGATGCATTCCGAAATGAAGCACATTTCGATTAAATATCATTTCATTAGAGAGAAGGTCACCGAAAACAATATCAAGCTTGAATATGTTGGTACAAAAGAAAAAATTGTTGATATCTTCACTAAACCTTTACCTCATGAAGCATTTGAATATCTTCGCCAGAAGCTTGGGATTCTCCCAAGTTCTCATTATATTTTCCTTATTCAGAAAATAAAGGGGGAGTGGAAGTGTTTATAGGCCCACAAGATGGTTGTGTGTTAGGGGGAGCTACCCTTTTCCGTTGATTTCAAATGGGGAGAGAAGGCACTAGGAAGAGGTTCCCTGATCACAAGGGGAGCACTTGTGTTGCCATAAATTCCAAAGGGGGAGATTGTTGATATAAAGATGATCTGAGGTTGTCATTGATGTCAAGCCAAGCAACACCAGAGGCTCCCTTGATCTTTCAAGGAAATTTTGACTTGGAAACTTAATCTATTTTGAGTCAAGGATCTTCTATATGGTTTCTACTCGTCGAGATGTTTCCACTGATATATGGCACGCCAAGTAATTCTTCACAGTTTCAGAGATATTCATTGTTGGCTTGTTGGGGCCTGACCCAGGTTCAGAGGTGATTTAGCCAAACAAATCTTGGTACTACTTGCCCTTTCGACAAAAGTCCATGGAGCACGGACTGAGGTCTCAACCGAAGTAGTATGGGAGGGTGCTAGAACTAGGTTTCCGCACCCTAGAGATGTCTAATGAGTTGGTTCGCGGTTCGACTGCACATGCACGTCTCTACGTGTGCTTACCCGTATCTTGAAGCCTGAGATGTTTCCCTCGCGTAGCCCTACTCGGGGGCCGAATGCTGTTATTACCCAAATCCTTACTAGTATTCCACCATTAGTTGATTAACTTAGCTTACTTGCATGTGTAAAGTATACTTAGAAATATAAATCATTCATACAAGTGTGCGTAGTAAACAAACAATATATTTGCAATTGATATCAAACATGTAATAAGTCAAGAACAGGTTCATAGAATTTGGATAAAAATTATTTTGTTATTCTCTTCTTTGGTTACAGACTCAACTTCGCCCTATGCACTTAGCTGCAGGGGTTCGCGCGCTCAACTGCGGACAACTAGGCCTCTGCGCACTAAGCTGTAGAGCCTTTTCCTACTCTACAACCCAAGACACACTTAGACACTTGCTCTGTGCTTCTACTTCTCCATCTCATACTTCACTCTAACTAAATATCTTTTACACTTAGAGCCTTGATCTATTTATACAATCCCATGGTCCGTGGGCCATGGGTAAGCTGACATTATATTACAAACTAGGGCAGACAACCCTATGAATCTAACATACTTTTGCGCTCACAATTCACGGGGCTTTACAACATCATTCGGTCAAAACATGGGATTTAAGCCCCAAAACATACCTCGGGGGTATTACATGCCCAACAGGCCCCTAACACAAACATCGTGACTCGCCCTCGAGTCACTCTGTCAGCGTGATGATCTTGGCCCAAAGTTCCTCCAAATGTCCTTGAACTGTGTTGATGTCATCAGTGCACTGAGCCACTGCTTGTTGGATCTGTTGCATCCTCTATTTTGAGACCTCCGTGTCTGGGGCGCTTCTCTGCGTTAACATACGCATCACCTATATGTGTGCTATCTTTCCTTTGATGTTTGCTGTGATAGTGAAATCCTCATTGATCCACGACTGGATATGCGCTTTTAGAACTGCCTCCTTATGTTGCACCGCGTCCACCTGTTCCTTTAGTGCCTTAGCTTGTTGCATCCTTGCAAGTTGTTGAGTGAGGGATACTATCTACGCAGTTCCTTTGACACTATCGTATTGCTACTGCAGTTCTAGCACCTCTGTCTCTTGGTGTTGGGTGTTAGGGTCCTCCTACAGAGTTGTGAGGACATCAAGTGCTTCCTCCAACAAAGTGGTACAGTATTGCACTGCACCTCCAATTTCTTCCAATCCTGCTGCAATTGTGCTAACGCGCTGTTCTCGGACCTTTGTGGGAGTGGAAGGCTGCACCTTTAACTGTAGCTCGATGATCTGAAGATTCAGCTCCAGCTAAACCTTGGTCGTTTCTTCTCTAACCTCGCGGAATCTGGTTGCCAACCTGTGAATCTGTACCTCTACTGGTAGATCTGTTGGGATGGCCAACTTCGGGATGCGTCGACAAGCGTCATCTACCACCTATGCCAACTGTTGGTTCTGCAACACCAATTCGTCACTCTATAGACTGAGTTGTTCCATGTTGATCTCTTATTTGCTAAGAACTTGGATGGCATGACTCTCCCTAGCACGTAGCTCTGTCGTTATCCCATCCTGTAGCAGATATAGCATCTCTCATGGAATGGCAACCAAATTAAGGCCAAGGCCTTTGATCATGTTAATCGCAAATCTATCGGTCTCATTCACTACTACTAGGGCTCCATCCAGTAACACTATGGTGTTTTCCATCCGTGCGCATAGCATTTGCTCTGCTGCCGAGGATCCTACTATGAGGTGGGTTGAAAGGGTACCCACCTGAGGGGACCGCACCTATAACTCCTGTAGCTGTGCCCTGAGGGCCCCTAACACAGTCTAGTGCTCCTGCATAAAGTCCTAAAGGGCCTCATTTGTGACATTGTTAACCGTCTCGCTGATGTCATGGAGGTCACCTTCGGTTAAGGTGATCGAGTCAATGGCCAACTTCAAGGCCTTAACCTTCTTCTTTGGTCCTGTACTCTCTGCCATGCGTGGATGCTTCAGTTATGTGGACGTGGTCCCTGGGTTTGCGCTCCCTTCTATTGTTTCTTCTTCCTCTGCCTCCTGCCCCTATGAGGATGTTGCTTGGTCCTCATCTGCCTTTGTTGTTGCTTCTTTTGCCACCCATGCTACTGTTGCTGCTTCTACAGCCTTTTTCTGCTCTGTGGCTTTTTGTGTCGCTTCCCGTACTGCCCTTTCCTTAGTTTTTGTTGTTTCCTTTCACCTTTTCTTGGCCAATTGTGTGATGCCCAGCTTGGCATCATCCTTCTTCTTCTACGTTGCCACCTTCTCAAGTTCTGCCAGGTCTGGGGTGCACCATTCCAGAGGCCATGTCTCCAAGACAATGAAGATGGCATCGTTAGTGGCTATAAAGGGGAGCTTCATCCACTGCTTCGTTGTATCCTTGCATGCCCTGATGTATACATTATGCATGCCAACTTCAAATTCTGCAAAACTCTACAGATTGTTGTACACCATAGGCGACAGTTGTGGTCACTGATTGATCCACATCTGGATGCTCATCTCCATGAGCACCCGAAAGACTTTGGTGTCGCGTATCTGTTTTGCGTCCTTTGTGGTCCAGAGAAAAGCATACTTCGTGACCTCCGTTAATTCTCCATCAATGCTGGGGAGTTGACTGTCCTTTGACAGTTCCCTTGCTACAAGTATTATGGACAACAACAACCACGCGTAGTGGAAGGTTTTACCCTGCTCTTGGGCTTCGCCATAGTTCTTCAAAAATTCCTCGCAGAGGAATTCAAACCAGTTCAAGTGGACCCCCTCTGCGCACTGCTCGGCCAGTGCAACCACTGGCATCAGTACCTCATCGGCATGACACTTCCTTATGACTTTTCTAGCTAGGAGTTGGGTTTCTACATGTACCCCTTTGTCCTTGATGCTGGAGATTGCGTAGCCCCTCTTCTTCTTCTCCAGCGTGTTTTTTGTCTTCATGGCTTCTACAAGGGCCAAATCACTACCCTTTCCTTTGGCTATAGTTGCGGGTCCTTTCCTTTGCAGGGGAGCCAAGAAATGCAGTGGATTAGGTCTGTTATGATGGGGATAGGCTCCTCCAGCCATATATACCCATCATGCACAAGGTAGAGCAGATGCCTGATGACGAAAATGGTGATGGGCGTGCAGTGGAAATGTGGTATCCATAGTAAGTGTAGCAACACAGCCTTTCCACATCGTGCAGCCACTTCTGCGGCTCTAACGTTGTCACCACCCCCTTAGTTTTTTTCTTCATAAGGTTCGTGGTTTCTAAGTGAGGGAACTTCTCGCAGTCAGCGAGGTCCCAATATTCAAAATTCATTTTTGGCACGCAGCTCAGGTGCGTTCCTTCAAACACTATGTTGTCTGGGAGGAGCAGAGTCTAGAATGAACTCTTGGTTTCATCCAGGTCCTTTGGCCTTTGGTCTTCCCTTCTCGTGGAGGGACATACATGGGCAGTTTTGTTGCAGAGCATGTACGTTGAATATCCTCCTTCATATCTTCATCTTCTTCCATTGTGATGGTAAGGGCTTGCAGATCTTCTTCTTCCTCATCTGTGTCAATTGTGACAACTTTCCATTTTTCTGCCATTGATAGCTTGCTACGTAATGGGTTCCTTGAGGACACACATACGAGGGCCATTTCTTGTTTATATTTCTTGGGCCTCGGCATTCTTGGTGATTTGGGAATTTCTGCCACAACCCCAGCATCTTCTAGAACATCCTCCACCATTGGGGTTTGCGCAGCCTCACCGACAGTTACCTCTTCAATTCCCAAACCATCCTTAGTGGTTGTCATCATATCTACATTGTATTCTGTCACTCGTGAACTTAGGGGCTCAATTATCACTCGGCTCTCAATGCTTAGTTCTCTACTCAAGTGCTCAATTCTCAAATGACCAAGTGTTGTTCGCTGGCCAACCCTTTGTGTTTTATAGTGCCTTTTGATTTCAAATTCGACCACTGCCCCCAATTTCGGGCCATTAATGCTTTCGTGGTGTCTTAAATGCCTGTTTCCCACTCCATTTGGCCTCAAATCGAGCATCCCATCATGAATAGTGACACCAACAGTCACTTTCCGGCTAATCCACGTGGCAGTGCAACCCTTCATGCGTGGTTGCAGACCCTGTGATGCTCTGTTTCTGCGCGCATCCCTAATATCGCGTAGCTTCTGGACATAATAGTTTATAGTCCTACGCTTCCTTTCAACTGCCTGGAGTGCTAAGACTGTTTTTCCTATTGCTAGTCAAGTGGTTGCACCACCCATGTGAGGCTCCATCGTGTCCTCCACCATGGTTCACAGAGAATCCACACCTTCCATTGTTGTGATCAGCATCGTGCACTTTACTACTTGTAATGCACTGCCCTGGTCACTACGTTTGGTGATATGTGGTCCAAGCCAAGGCAGTAGACTAGAGAGTTCACGACGATAGCTCTCCAACCTATCAGTATGATCATACACACCTTGCCTTAGCATCCTCGTTTTTTCAATGAGAAATTTTTCCTTTATTTTGTTTTCCAGCTTCTTGACCTCTGCATCCATCAAAGTACTTTTCTCCCTTAGCCATACCCGATCTTTTTCAAGTTCACGAAGTCTAAGGTTTCCCTGTCATATTTCTTCCTCAACTCTTATGTGTTATGTTTCTTGCGGCTATGTGATTCCTTCGTTCCAGGCTTCACAGACTGTCGTATCTACGAGTGCTGCTATGCATGGACTAGGCTTTGCATGCTCCATAGGGATTACAACCCCCGCTTCATACTTCAGCTTCGGAAGTGCTCGCACAGTCAGGGTTTTAGACATGGTCCTATAAGCCCATAGAACCACTGTTACGCATAGGTCCCAGTAAGTGCGTCTCACATGGTGGACCATGTTCAATGCTTCGCACACCTTATCAAAGGCTTCCCCACATATAATCTTTAGTGCGCTTGGTCTTGGCATACTTCTTTTTTCGTGCCCTTGTCTTACCCGCTCTTGCTTGTTGTTCCTATTTCCTATCGTGAGGACAGTGTGCATTCGTGCAGGTTGTGTACCATATGCTTGTACCCATCTGGAGAGGTGGGCGCATAGGCTATTTCCTCCATCATACCCTGCTTCCATCTGTAGTTGAGGCTTTCCAAACCATATAACCATCATTCTTTTGTAGTTGCTCTAGTTCTCAAAACTTCTTTGATGCGTACCCCACCATCTTGCGGGTGTAGTGCGCAATGCCCATTTCAGAGTGTCAAATCATTGCTGTTATGGAACCTCTCTTTCAAATTTGTTCAAGAATTCATCCATCACTGTCAACCCACCGTACATAGATAGATCCCCTACCTCTATTGTCACACAGTGTAGTGATCTTACAATCATGTTGCAATTGAACGTGGTTACCTCATGTAACTGGTTCTGCCATCGTTCTATTTCCCCATTCGAATTCAATGTGCAAGAGCTTTCACACTCCCACGAAATCCTGCCATCCGCTGTAGGATTCACCCATTCCTACTCCCGTGTGGTGATTTTGTAGATACAATCTAGATCATCATTGCTCTCATCATCACGCACTGTCTCTGTGTAGCATGATCCTTCCGTAGGGTCTAAAGGTACCACTATGTGTAGTGACCTTTTCTCAAAACTCATTTTGCATTTCTTCAGATTTATCACTCCATTCATGTCAGTGGCCCAATCTATTCCTAGTAGCGTGGGATAGGGATTGCTGTCATCAACAATCTCTGTCACTTCGAAATCTATAAGTGAGCTCGCACCTTCAATATCTACCATTATTCCCTGTAATGTTCCCATCGGTAGGATCTTTTGTTGGTTGGCCATTCACAATTGAATAGGAGGCCATTGCAAGACGGGCCTGCCCTTGCACTCCCACATCTTCTTTGGTAGGAATTTCACGTCCGATCCTAAATCTAATCCATTTCATATTGCCTAATTTGCACAATCAATCTCATCTCTCTTCCTGTTCGCATTGTGTGCTTCCCAAGCTTCCAGACTACACATGGTTCTCCTGTCCTAACGCACCTAGTGATGAGTTCCTATAGTCCCTTCATAGCCTTGCTTTCACACAGCAGCTTCATGCATGTCTCCAGAAAGGTAGTAAGCATTAATGAGTCCATCTTTGTTTCTAGTTTGTCATTACTACCCGAAGTGGAGGCCTCCGTGAAGCTCTTCTTAGCTTCCATGAATGTCTCCTTTGTGCGCTCCAAATCGAACTCTAGTTCCTTTGTAGGAGCCTTGCGAGCCCAAGCAATTTCTTCAAGTTGCTTGCCCTTCTCATCTCCTGTCATTATACCGCTTCGGAGCACGATGTTTACATTCGGGTCCTCTTCATGCGGCTCAGACCTCATCATTTGCAGATTTTGAGTCGGGGGAGGCTGGAGTATTCCTTTATCGCACAACCTTACTATCAGTGTAGGGCAGTCCTCTATCTAATGATCAAACTGGGTACAATATAAACATGATGCTGTCATTGGATTTGTACAATTGTTAGCATAATGCCTTGTCCCTCTGCAATTGTAACAAATCAGTTATCTGCGACCCCTTCCTGGTCCCATTCCACCTCAACCTCATTCACACCCCTGAAATCCAGTGCACGCTATCCCTGCATTTTGATCGAGGGCTCACATTTCAGTCTGAACTTTGTAGGTAGGAGTTTGATCCCTCATCAGTTCATAACTTCTACAAGTGCATTCATTATGGCCTACTGAGCTGCAAAAATTATAGAACAACTACTAAGACTTCTCTATATACTTTTGTAATAGGTGATAATTATCTGTAGCATGCTTCCCTCCTATCTGACAAATTGCACACCATAATGTAGGCACCGTGCTTGGTCCTGCTTGTGCCTCTGGTCTCAATGGCATCAACCCTCCTCCCACTAGGTAGTTTGAGAAGACTGGACAATGGTCCTTATCATGCCCCTGGCCTTTGCATTTTATGTACCATACCTCCTCGCATGCCTCTGGGTGAGTTGTCATGTCCTATTTCAAACTATGCATTTCCAAAGAAAAAATTTTCAATTGCACGTGGATTTTTTGGACTCCTAGGCCAATATCTTGTATTAGGGTCTCGTGCAGTCTCATTGCAATCTCCAAAGCTTTGGTCTAGGTGGATAAGTTCTATTGCGACAACGCCATCCTTAGATGTAGCATTAGTGATGCTGTAAATCATGTGCGGCGTTGTCCATCCATCAAGTTCATTTTGGCTTCGAAAATCATGCGCTTCAGTCTCTGATCCAGTTCCCAGGGGGTCTCGCATGGAAGCATAGCGATTTCCTTAAACCTGATAATTGACTGTGTCTCCGATTTTGGCCTGCTAAATTCCCTGTGCAGTGCAACTTGGATATTTGTGACCCCAGCATTTGGGTTTTCATTAGAGTGCTTAATGTACCATGTCAGTGTGCGATCCTGCAATGTGCTTACCAGTGTTGCCTTCTTTATGTTGTCATCCATGACTCCTTGCGCTTCCCATACAACCTTTACCACAACAATTGGTCTGGATCTTCGTTCCCTACTCCTTTGAACACCGACAAATTTATTGTGCTTGCCATTTTGAACTGTGGTGGTGGCAGAGGTGGTCTAGATGGAGATGGGGGTGAAGATGGTGAGATTGGTGGTGGTGGAGGTGGAGGTGGTATGCATGGAATTTGCTGCCTTATCAGACTGATCACACTTCTTGGTGAAACTTTCATGACCTGTTCCTTGCTTTCTCACCGAGGAAAAATTGAGTGGTTACTCATTATCTCTGTGCTACCTTCGTTTCTATAGGTCCTCCCACTTCATGTAGCCCCAAACATCAATTTATTCCCATAACCCACTTTTCACACTGTAGCATTTTAATCCAAGTGTTCAAAGATTTAATGTACTTACCTCGCGGTCCTTTGAGGAAGTGTTGTTTCACCTTGTTGTAGCTGACTGAAGTATCTACCGTGAACTCAGTGATAAACCCTCCTATAATTCAATCAAGCCAATGCTCCACAACGTGCGCAATATTATCTTCTGATGCTTCTAGTCCGCGCACCAACTCTAGAGTCCACATAATCGGTTTGTCGAGCCTACACCTTCCCTAACTGTCTGATAGCTTCGCGATCCACTCATACAACTCAAAGGGGAAGGATGCAAAGAAAATTTCCTGGATTTCCGTATATAAGTAGTGCTCTAACCAATGTTCCTTCAATACTCATGGATTCCTGTTTTTTTGCACCGTGAACTCGTGAATCTTTCTGTCCAACCACCCTTCAATTTCTTTCTTTGTCGAATTCCAGTGACACAACATTAGAGATCTCTTATGAAGGTCTCGGTCCCAGCAACGAAACCATTTTTTGGCTTGTTGGGGCTTGACCCAGGTTCAGAGGTGATTTAGCCAAATAAATTCGGTACTACTGGCGCTTTCCACAATAGTCCATGGAGCGCAAACTGAGGTCTCACTTGAAGTAGTATGGGAGGGTGCTAGAACCAGGTTTCTACACCCTGGAGATGTCTGATGAGTTCAAGTGGTCCACAGTTCGACCGTGCGCTCACGTCGATACGCGTGGTTACCCGTATCTCGTAGCCTGAGATGCTGCCTTTGCGCAGCCCTACTCGAGGGCTGAACACTGTTATTACCCAAATCCTTACTAGTATTCCACCGTTAGTTGATTAACTTAGCTTACTTACATGTGTAAAGTATACTTAGTAATGTAAATCATTCATAAAATTGCACACAGTAAATAAACAATATATTTTCAATTGATATCAAACATGTAATAACTCAAGAATAGGCACACAGAATTTGGATAAAACTTCTTTTATTATTCTCTTCTTTGGTTACAGACTCAACTCTGCCTTGTGCACTCAGCTGCAAGGTTCCGCGCACTCAGCTGCAAACAACTACACCTCTGTGTACTTAGCTATAGAGCCTTTTCCTACTTTATGACCCAAGACACACTTAGACACTTTTTCTGTGCTTCTACTTCTCCATCTCATACTTCGCTCTAACTAACTATCTTTTACACTTAGAGCCTCGTTCTATTTATACAATCCCATGATCCGTGGGCCATGGGTAGGCTGACATTACATTACAAACTAGGGTGGACAACCCTATGACTCGAACATACTTCCACACCCGCAATTCACTGGGCTTTACAACATCATGCAGTCAAAACATGGGCTTTGAGCCCAAAACATGCATCGGGGGGATTCCATGTCCAACTTTCATGTTTGAAGTTAGTAACCCCAGTTAGTGGGCTAAAACCCTATGGGGTTGTGGCATGGCACTCATAATTGGTTTTGATCATTGAATAGTCAATAGTTAATAATTTTTAAACTCCTAAAATCCCTCCAAAATTCTCTATAGAAGCCCCTCTCAACTCTATAAAAAGAAATATCATATATCTTCCAAATGAAGTCATAGTGGCATTGTCGCTATAACTTCACTTCTGTGAAGTCTTAGATCCTGAAATGAAAACCCATCTTATTCACAATCTTGATGAACGTCATGACTGAATTTCATATCTTGGTTCGCTATATTTTCGGGGATATGATCTGTGGAAGTTAGGGTTTTTGCAGGCTCCCGAATTTCATCTCAAAGAAGTGACCTTGGGAAAATCGTCATAACTCTCTCTCGAAGAAGGGGATTGGAATTCTGTAAAAAGCGACAAATAGTGCATGGAGTTTATTTTTTTGTGTATCAATGCCAGAGCTGAAGGATAAAATAGTGACACGTGGCATGCCATACATGTTCGCTCTACTGAACTAGTCCATAATTAGGTCATTGTGACAGATTGGGCATAACTTTGTCTTGAAGAGTCCAACATGGATCAGAACTGTGGAATTGGAAAGAAGACTGAGAGGGATACTACAGGATTGAAGATCACATATTGGGGATCTGAAATCACAGAGATACATCAGATTAAATATCATGCTCCTAGAAGGTGAGAAAAACTAGGTCAAGTGCTGTCAAGGGGTGCAAAGGACCAAAATTTCCATGACAGTAAAGAGCAAGGTGCAGCAAAATGATGCAGCAAAGGTAAACTATAGGTAAGCATCTTTTGTATATGTAGGTTCATTTCTTAATTGCATTAGGTTCTCTGTATTCTAATTTTTTGTTTTTGTTTAGCACTGACATGTGCTCTACAGGATGAGGTAAGTTTATCTATTATCATGTCATGGGTTTTTCCTTGAAGACTTTTTGCAGGTATTATATATTCATCAAGAGAAGACTCAATGCATAATATAATTTTCTGAAGAGTGAGAAAGGGTAGCATAAAAAGATTAGCAATCAAGGTGCAGAACAACAACACGAAGTTCACCATATGAAGTCTTCAAGTGGGAAGCACTGCATACAATCATTGTAAAAGTATCATTGTACAAAGTCATTGTAAAAGCATCATTGTAAAAGTTATACAAGTGGCTATCTTCTAAGAGTTGAAGAGGCAGTATTGGGAGGTCTAGGCTCATCATTAGGTGGTTTTGTCATAGTTGGGGTTATGGTCTACTGTGTCTTCTTCTTCTACATCATTCTATATCATTGTAAAATTGACCGTTTTCCATGGTACATGATTCCATTCTTCTTTCATTCTTTTATAGGGTGGTAGGGTGGTACTAGGCTAGTGCATGAAGTCACCAACAGGTTCAAGCTTGTGAAAACTTCAGGGTGGTGCTATGGTGAGTTGTAGCTCATTGGGTGTTGGGGCATCCATTTAGTTGACTACTAAAAAGTATCGGGCATTGGAGTGTCCATCTAATGGGAGCTGGAGAAGAATACTTTTCTAGAATACTAGGAAGTTGTTTCTTTCATTTCAGTTGGGGATGAAGATTAAAGAATTTATTAGAAAAACATTCGGTGGTTTTTGACTTGGAGGGGGTTTTCCACCTAAAATCTTTGTGCCTCTTGGGTTCTTTTATTTACTATTATTACTACATAAATGTTAATAACAATTGAATATTAACTAAAGCTTTGAAAATATTGAAAAGTGCTAATTGCTAAAAGATACTGATTAACAACCCCCCCCCCCCCC
>APFE031498894.1:17770-66733 GCA_000404065.3 Pinus taeda
CCCCCCCCCCCCCTTCTCAATATTTTCCAACAAACTTTGCCTGCCCCTGGGGTATGTTCACTTACAGAGTGTTACCATTGGCTTATGCAATGCCTCAGCCATGTTTCAAATAGCCATACTCAACATTTTTGTTGATCTGATAAACAAAGGACTTGAAGTTTACATGGATGACTTTACTACATATGGGGATGACTTTGATCAAGCACTTCAAACGTTATAAAAGGTTTTAGAATGATGCATTGCTACCAAGTTATGTTTAAGCACTGTCAAGTGTCACATGATGATGACCGAAGGCATAATCTTGAGACATTACATTTTTGCAGTAGGGGTACAGGTAGATCAAACAAAAATACAGGTAATTCTTTTACTGCCTACACCCTGTACTTAGACAGAGGTACATAGCTTCCTAGGATATGCAGGCTATTATCACAGGTTTACCAAAAAACTTTCACAAATTGCTGCGCCTTTATATGCACTAACTAGAAATGTTGATTTAAAATGGTTTGACAAATGTGACATAACTTTTACAGGTTTAAAGAAACTAGTCTTGATGACACCAGTATTACATGGACCAAACTAGGAGTTACCTTTTCACATATCCATGGATGCATTAGATGTAGCAATAGGCATTGTCCTCGGTCAGCAGGAGGATAGAAAACCTTATGCTATATATTACATTAACAAAAATCTTACTGCTGCAGATCTTAATTATACAGTAACAAAAAAAGAATTCTTAGTTTTCATTTATGCCGTAAACAAATTTAGACATTATATAACTGCCTACCAAGTTTTTCTGTATAACGATCACTCTACCATTAGGTATTTATCTAACAAACCTATCATGAACGGTCAAGTGACTTGTTGGCTATTGATTTTGCAGGAGTTTGACATCACTATCAAAGATTGTATGGGGAAGGAAAACCCAGTCGCTGATTTTCTGTCTCGAGTTCTGAAGGTAAATGATCCACTGGTAGTGGATGACCAATTTCTAGATGAACATTTGTTTGTTGTAGCAGTCAAGACACCATGGTACGCAGATGTAGTAAATTATCTGGCAGTGGGGAATCCGCCTAGGCATTTGACAACAAGGGAAAGGAAACAGGGTGTCCAGCACAATGCTTGATTCTCTTGGATTGGCGAATATCCTTTTCACATAGGGTCCGATATGCGTATATGTAGATGCATCCATGAGGATGATATTTATAACATCCTAAAGGCTTGCCATGATAAGCCTTGCGGGGGACACTTCGCAGATCGAAGGAAAAGGCATAAAGTACTACAGATGGGCTATTGTTGGTCCACTATTTTTAAAGATGTTGGGAAATATGCCCAGGCTTGTGATAGCTACCAAAGGATGGGTCGACCTGACCAATCCGATGAAATGTCACTACAGCCCCAACTAGTCATGGAACCCTTTGAACGATGGGGATTAGACTTTGTTTGCCCGTTCCATCCACCATCAAATAAAAAAGCCTAAATACTAGTTGCCATAGATTATGTGACGAAATGGATGGAAACAATAGATTTTCTAAGAGCCACGGAGGAAGTTGTGATTAACTTCCTTTCTGGGCTATTTGTATGGTATGGTTTACTGCGGGAAGTGATAATAGATGGGGGAGGGCAATTTGTAGGACACAAGATTACAAACACTCTCAAAAACCATGACATTATGCACAAGATCACTTCCTTGTATCAGCCATAGGCGAACGGGTAGGTTGAAAGCACCAATTAGGTCATTGAAGCAATTCTGACCAAGACAGTCTCAACACATCAGTGAGACTGGACTGCTAGATTGCTAGAGGCCTTGTGGACCTATCACATGACTTGGAGGAATACTACTGGATACTCTCAGTACCAACTTGTGTTTGGAAAAGAACCTATTTTTCCAATTGAATTCGAAATAAATACTCTAAGAACAACTCAGGAAGTGGGACTGGATTTAACAGAAGCCCAAACCAAGTGACTTCAACAAATCAACGAACTAGACGAGGTTCGACTAGTTTCTTTGCAATGGACTGCAATTATCCAGCAATAGAGGGCAAAGAGGCATGACAACCTTATCAAAAATAAGACGTTTCAGAAGGGAGATTGGGCACTCCTCTATGACTCTAGATTCCAAGATTTTCCGGGCTAGTTACAAACAAGATGGCTTAGCCCATATGAAATTCAAGAAGTACATAATGATGGTTCTCTTACCTTAACTACCATTGATGAGTTTGGTCATTATTTCAAGTGAATTGGCATCAGGTGCATCTCTATCACAAACCACTCACCAAGGAGTCTTTCTGCCAACAGGGACGCGAGGACCCCACTATGCAAATTCTAGTTGCAGAGAGTGATGACCCAGTAGCTTTTATTTCGTAAAATTATGATTTTCTTAAACTGTAAATAATTTATATATTCTCCAATTGATTGCAATTCAGTTAGGCATCACCATGTAGATATGATGAATTTTCTTGTTTTGCGTGTTTGATAAGTGTTGTTCAATCGATTGAACAATTGATGTTCAATCAATTAAACAACACTTATGTTTGTTATTGTGTTTTTGTTCAAATGATTGAATGATTGATTGAACAACACTTATTTTTGTGTGTGTTGTTATTCAATCGATTGAACAATTGTTGTTCAATTGATTGAACAACACTTATTTTTTTGTTTATATAGCTGCTTAATCAATTGAACGATTGCAGTTCAATCAATTAAACAACACCTTGTGTGTTTCATTGTTCAATTGGTTGAACGATTGCTGTTCAATGAATTGAACAACACTTTTTTGCATTTTTTTCGATTTTTGTTGTTCAAACGATTGAACGATTGTTGTCCAATCAATTGAACAACACTTTTTACGTTTTTTTTTATTTTTGTTGTTCAAATGATTGAACGATTGCTATACAATCAATTGAACACCACTTTTTGCATTTTTTTAGTTTTGTTGTTCAATCGATTGAATGATTTTTTTTCAATCAATTGAACAACACTTTTTTCATTTTTTTTATTTTTGTTGTTCAATTGATTGAAAGATTATTGTTCAATCAATTGAACAACACTTTTTGCATTTTTTATTTTTGTTGTTCAATCGATTGACGATTGTTGTTCAATCAATTGAAAAACACTTTTTCCTTTCTTCAATTTTTGTTGTTCAAATGATTGAATGATTGTTGTTCAATCAATTGAACAAAACTTTTTTCATATTACGATTCTTGTTGTTTAATAGATTGAACGATTGTTGTTCAATCAATTGAATAACACTTTTTGCATTTTCCAATTTTTTTGTTGTTCAATCGATTGAACGATTGTTGTTCAATCAATTGAACAACATGCTTTTTCTTTCTAATTTTTGTTGTTCAATCAATTGAACAACATGTTTTTCCTTTTACAATTTTTTGTTGTTCAATTGATTGAATGATTATTGTTATATCAATTGAACAACATGTTTTGTGATTTTTCGATTTTGTTGTTCAAACGATTGCGCTTTCTCTTTTTTCTCCTTTCGATTTTGTTGTTCAATCAATTGAATGATTGTGGTTCAATAAATTGAACATCAATTTTGTATCTTTTTCTTTTCGATTTTGTTGTTCAAACGATTGAACAATTGTTGTTCAATTAATTGAACAACTCTTTTGCATTTTTTCTTTTTTGAATTTGTTGTTCAAATGATTGAACGATTGTTGTTCAATCAATTGAGCAATGCTTTTGTGTTTTTCTTTCAGATTTTGTTGTTCAATCGATTAAACGATTGTTGTTTAATCAATTGAATGATTGTTGTTCAATCAATTGAACAACATTTTAGCATTTCTATGATTTTGTTGTTCATTTGATTGAATGATTGTTGTTCAATCGATTGAACGATTGTTGTTCAATCAATTGAACAACACTTTTTACGTTTTTGTGTTGATATTCAATCAATTGAACAACATTTATTTTTAGTGAATGATGTTCAATCAACTGAATAAGCCCTGATTTTTCTTTTTGTGTGTAATCGATATAATAAACAACTGTGATTTCTCTTTGGTTTTTCATCTCCAGTCACTCTTTTTGCCATTTTTCTTTCTCTTTTATGTTTCAAATGAAAACCACCTGGTTGGTTTTGTGCCTAAGAAAGGTAGTAAGATTAATATCATTATGACCTATAAAACCTTTTCATGGTCATCTTTATTCAATAGCTGACATGGTGCATCTTTATAATGTTTGGCTGAATATATTTTCTTTGGACACACCATAAAATGATTTATTATTTTAATACCATGTTGGTTTATTTTTCACACTTTTAAATGGATAAATCCCTTTGATATGATGATATGGGGGTAAAAGTATCAACTTTCATTGGAATTTTTCTTGCTTCTTACACCATCCCCGACTCTTAAGGAGTAAATGAGCCTCCTTCGTTTTACAATAAAAGCATCAAAATATGAAAATATGAAAATATAAATATGAAAATGCAACAAAAGAGGATAGGGGGTCTCATCACGAGCCAACATACCGTGATCATAAGGATGTGACGGGTGATATTCCATTTTGGCCACCAAACCAAGGTAATGACATTCTTGATAATTAAAACACTTAAAAGGACAGGGGGTCTCATCACGAGCCAGCGTGATCACTTTTCTATATCCTAGTGAATGTTACTATGATTATTTGGTCACCATGCTAGCATAGTGGTCTCTTTATGACAAGAAAAGAAAGAATCATCTGCATACTAAAAGGAGGACTTTGGCTCATTTGTGGGGTTAAATAGTAACCCTGTCGAGGTTATGAACACCTGCTCGCAACAGTGGCTCTGCTTGTGGTATTGGATTACTATTTGACACTGCCAAATGATCTATATTCTATTACCACCTATGGATTCGATTCTAAAGGAAATGTCCCATTTAAAAAACACTTCTAAAAAGCCATCATGCATGGTAACTTATGTTACAGATTCATTATATCATATTTGTCCAATCAGTTTATGACAGTCATTAATACTTATCGTCGATTATGTGTTTGTTACTAATACAACTTAAGGTAAAAATATTTTGATCTAGTGATTTAAATCTCTATTTTAATTTACGACCATTGCAAATCCGATGACATGTACTGCTTTAATTACCTTGTCATGTATTGTGCTGCTTTTTATTGATTGGTTTCCTGCATTTATCTATTACTGACGCGTTCTCCTGTTTTTCCCATGCTTGACAGATGTGGACGCCCTTTTCCCATTGGAGGGGGGATGGTCTGTGTATGAAAAACATGCATGATAGTTTACGGATAATTGTGTGATAATTATTAAACTAATTTCTAGTTTAAGGACGACATGATGATTGTGTATGTGTAATTATTATCAAAGTATTTGTGATTGGATGAAGGATGGCAACCATTATGGATCACATGCAGATTGATTATGAGCCTAAGTCAAATATTTTTGATGATACAAATGACTTGACTGTATATGATGTTAATTCCCAAAACAACGCCATTTTCCTGTTAATTGCTTTAACATTCTTTGTTGATGTACTAAACTGTGAAAGTGTAAGAGAAGTGCATGCAATCGAACCAGTCACAGAAAAACAACAACCATGGGAGGTAAAACCATCTGAAATGAACCCACAGTGCTCATGGTATCAACCCAGGCTCGTGAAATTCTCAAGTGTGCTATCTCGCTACAACATTTGAATAAAATGCAGGGATTTCACGAAGAGATGACACTTGAACTCCTCTAGAATTTGTAGAATGGCAACACCACAATAAGAGGCAGGAACATAATGGTCTCTAAAGTAGTCATAGCCGAAGTCACTAGACTTCTGGCTGAGGGAGTGAAATGGACATACAAATACGTCCTTATTTATAATGCGGTCGAGTATTTTAGGACCCAGGTGAGCAATTGGTGCAAACAAGGAAAGGGATTCACCCTTCAGCATTAAGGCAACCATGGAAGGAATTGGTAGTCATTGTGCAAAGGAACATCACATATGACGGTTGATAGGATGTGGTAAATCCACACCAACTCAAACTGTTAGCCATCTTAAAACATAAAATTTCAGTTGATTTTTCATTTTATTTGAATTCCCTATTGCATGATGTTGCTCGTCGAGTTAGGAAAGAAAAGGCCCCACACACAGTCATTAGTCATCATGGGTTGATCAAATTGATTATCATGCATGGACTGGCCCAGTAGCAGCTAACCTCAGACAATATTGTAAATCTACTCTGGCCCCACCTACAAAAAATCCAGCAATAGAACAGCAAGGGCCAAGAACCCCAGGTCTGAGAAGGATACTAAAAAGGAAGAATTCCTCTATACCCTTGAACCCAACAAAATGAAGGCGCTCTATGAGGGTGAAGTCACAACGATAGACCCCAATTCAAACAAATGAATTCGGGGCCATCTCACACACCACCTCCAAGTTCGCTAAATGACCCTTTGTAAGACTACGAGGAAGAAGTGGCCATGGTATTAGAAAACATGGGGATATTTGGTGATAGAAGAGAAAAATATGAGAATGTTGAAGGACAGAATTGTGCCCCCAGCTAGTCTGCCTTTGTTGACAACCCTGGTTATGATCAAACCCTGTTGTTTACTGATTTTTTGGAAGAACAGAGGGAATCAGTCCCTTCTATGGAAAAACCCTTAGAATCAGAAGTGCACGAAGAAGAAACCATTATAGAGGAAGATCAATCAGTAGCTACCAGTCCATTGGACCCCCTAGTTGAAGAAAATCCTACAGATGAAACCCTGGGAGATGAAAATCAACCAGGAAACGCTAGTTTTATGAAGTCCCTAAGGACGAGGCCCACCTATAACAAAGATCGAGGAATGATAATTGCTCAGGAGACACCATTCCATTTGGGTCTCCTGAGAGAGAAATTCATGACAAAAAAGAACTGGAAGCTGAATCTCCATCGGGAGATATGGTTCCAACTAAAACCCTCTCTGATGTTGACACAATTCCAACTAAGCATGAAGCCGAGGTAAGTGCAGCTGAACCACCGTTGGTTGGAAGTCTCACAACAAAGAAAAACTACAAGGACAGGGTCAAAAAAATTCTTAAAAAGTATAGGAAACAAAATATAATAATTGGGCAGCTAAGATAGTGGTTAAAAGAAGCAGTTAGAGTCAAAAGATTGAAAGTGGAAATGGAGACCATAGGGACACAGATAGTACATTGTTATGGAAAAGTTGTTGAAACCCAGACTAATATTATTTTGGTTTATTCAAAGGAAACTCAAATAGCGCCATGTCTTGTAGAAGATAGTGAAATGCAGACTGAAGGCCCCTGTGTTTTCCCATAGGAGACCCAAATGGACTTCCCTACTGTGAATGATGCCTTTCAAATTGATACTGAAGAAAGCATCCCAGTTGATTATTGCATGATTCAAGAAGTAGTTGAGGTTGGTTCCCAGACTGAGCCTATGGAGACACAAGATAATGAGGCCGAAACAGAGGATACACCTGCTTACATTCCCATAGTAAGGGAAGCGGTCATTAGAAAATTGTAGGATGAACTAACTAAGGTTCAAAAGGAATTAAATTAGCACAAATAGGAAATAGTGCCCCTATGTGTACATCAAGAATTAAGGAAGAAGTTTGAGACACTCACAACCATTGAGGATGAGACCTTCACTCAGTACAAGGCTGAGTAGAAAAAGGCTGAGAAAGAACAAGAAAAATTACAAAAGGCTAAAGAGCAATTGGAGACTGTCTGCTCTCTTTATTCAGACACCCTGTCATGTCGAGCTCCTACTACAAACTATGCATTATTCCTCCTGAAAAGGTACCTCCTATTGAAAATAAAAGCTGTTGAGGCTAGAAATTCTGTAGAAATCAAGACTACCCCAGTCTTTGTCAAGTGATTCAAAGAGCAGAATGAACAAGTACAACACCTCTTGTGTGAACTTTACATGCATAATTTATTTTTAGAAGATGATAGAGATAGCAACCCTGGCCCCTTTATAGGGGATGTCCAATTCCAAGCCTTTCTTTATTTTTCTACTAACCAAATTAAATGGGCCAAGGCCCATAATACTTTTAGAAAACAAGAATATGACATCGACCGATGGGTTTGGGGGGGAGCCTACAAAACCCCTGCATCTCTTTGTTAGGCACAAGTAATTTATGAAGTGAGATGGTGTTGTGGGCCAATAAGGGCCATTCCACATAGACCTTTTATAAGTTGGGAAGGAGTACCTCCAAGAGATCAAGGAAGAAGCCTTGTCTGTAGCCAAACAAAGGTGGGAAGTCTCCAACAATACTGTTAGGAATAGAGAACCATTCGGATATCGAAATTTTAAAGCTACCACCTCTTGCTTCCATAAATATAGTATTTCTACTGCATCTCTGTATTTATGGTTATATGTGTAATTTGTTGCATTCATGTTTAAATTCAGATCAGTGGTATCATAGGGGTCTACTCTTTCTCTAGTTTTCTTTGCATGTCCCCAATGAGGTTGGGATATAAGGAGTTAGAGCTTGAATTGTTTGAACCTTTGCATGACTAGCCTCACAAATCTCGATGACCTCCCATGGAAAAAGAAAAGAAAGACAAGGGAGTAGGAGATCCTTTCAAAATATTGCTTGAAGAATCCCTCGAGCGATAGAGGAATGCAGTGATAGACAACTTCACCAAGGTCCTTCAGTGGTTTCCCACCGACGATACATCCACATCCAGAAGCCACTTTGGAGGCACCACTCCTTTTAAGGTACATGTAAATGCTAACATTCCCATATGAGGGTCAAATATATGAAGACGTCATAGATAAATGGTTAAATCTGCTGAAAGGATAATTTTTTGTTCATGATTTTTCCAGCCTGGAAAAAATCACTTTTTCTCTTCTGAAAGTCACCCCCCACGTCAAAGACTAGTGGGAAAAACTATGACCAGAAGGATGAAAGCATGCCCTCACTGTTTTCAGCTGAACCCACTTGGAATTCATTCTGGGATGCCATAAAGGAGAAGTGCTACCCTGTCAGGAGCTATGAGGATACATACATAAAGTGGATCATGTTGCGGAAGGGAAGGGACCAAGACATGCTGGAGTTTACCAATGTTTTTCATACCCTACGCATGAAGTTGGATATCAAGTATTCTGAGACACATTTGGTACTCAAGTACCGTGACTACCTACATAAGTTCATCCAGGATGAGATGGAGTTCCTAGACATCTCCTTGCTTGGCACAAAATACCGATACGCTGTCAAGATCGAGAAGAAGCTTAAATTGTAAGGACTCCGGACACCACATATCTCCATAATGGTATGATATTGTACACTTTGGGCCTAAGCCCTCATGGATATGCTTTTGGACTTACCCCCAAAAGGCCTCATACCAATGGAGATATTTGTCCATCCTTATATATCCATGATCCTCCCCACTTCTAGTCAATGTGGGACTTTTGGTCGTATACCCAACAATCCTCCCCTCGAACAAAGGAACATTGAGCCTCCCCTCAAACGATTATCCATTCATCCACTCTCTACCAACCAGGATTCTTCGCTCCAATGCGTTGGAAGCACACGCCTTACATGGAGCACCACCTGCCTCGAGAGCTTGCTCTATCCCAGGTCAACTCCTCTTCGCCGTGTTGGGACCAGGACACGTCCATGAAGAATCTGGAGCGCACCGGTTGTCTAACTGAGCTCATCCACGGATCCCATCGTGATATTACTAGGGCCCACCACCTTCGTTCGGCATTCCGAGGATTCATCCACTTGGCTAACTTCGGGGCATGCCTCTGATACCACTTGTAAGGACTCTGGACACCACATATCTCCACAATGGTATGATATTGTCCACTTTGGGCCTAAGCCCTCATGGATTTGTTTTTGGGTTTACCCCAAAATGCCTCATACCAATGGAGATATTTGTCCATCCTTATATAACCACGATCCTCCCCACTTCTAGTCAATGTGGGACTTTGGTCGTATACCCAACAAGGACATTGGTACAGAAGAACAAGAAGATGGAAATTAGGTCTACTGATCAGAATAAAGAATGTAAAGGAAAAGGTTTATGTAAAGCAATTTAAGAAGTATACATAGCTCCACTTTGTCAAAACAGTGTATACATGCTGGTCCACAGAACAAAAAGAGCGTATACGTATACACACACTCTCATGGGAGGAAAAGCGCCTACATGTTGGAAAACCAAGGTTTTGGTCCAAGGTATTTGGTCTAAGGTATTGACCCTAGGTATTTGGTCCAAGGTATTGGTCCTAAGTGGTTTTGGTCCAAGGTATTGACAAAGGATCTAAATATATAAAGAGGAGAAGATCAAAGGGCTAAGTAGTACAAGTGATGAATATCTTATAAAGTGTCATATCAAAATAAAATATATATGTTATGGGTTTCTGGTGCTTTGCTTGATCTAGACTAAATATGCACTTGAGCATTTGATGATGGATGAGATATAATGATGGATCAAGATCATAATGACTTATTACTATTGAATGATTTGGTATTGGGCTAGATCTGATTATTTACACCTGTTTTATTCTTTAAATATTGTGATCTGGGTTTGTCTGAATTCCAGAGGTGCAATGAAGTTTTGAAGTAAGTATTTGGAGATTTGTAAGCTGGTTTTCTTTGATGAAGTTGTGTATACACGCTAGTTCAGCTCTTCCAAGTAGCATATGCAAAAGAAAAGCTTGATGTTCAAGGATGACTGATCTATCAGATCAGTGTTGTTTTTTTACTGTTGTTTATGAATGAAGCCTTCTTAGATATGAATGTAAATCTAAACGCATAAGGAGGCTGGTATTTGATTGATTGATTGTATAAGTGAGAAGAAGATATTTTTGTCGCTACCTGTGTAGAGCTCTGTAAGTTGATAGTAGATATTCGGTTTATTGCTACTTGGTATAGACTTGATTCAAAAGTTTATGTTTGCAGTATTTTTGAATGTATAAACAGGTTTGATTAACAGAAGTGACGTATACATGCAGCTTGGATTCAGCGAAGTAGTGTATACACTCTGATGCATGGTTTTTGAGGTTACTACACATTTTGAATGATGATGCAGGTTTTTGGGTTCAGCATAGGGTTCTGGTGTCAGTGATCTGATTTTCAGATTAACTAAATGTTGGGTAATGTAGTTTAAGTTTAAAGCTTTTAATGGGTTCAACATGAAAGTTGGATGAAACGTGGCCTTCAGATTGTGGTGTTGTGATCTAGGAGTATCCAGTTTGATAATTCATGAAACATGGTCCCTGGAGGAAGAAAGAAGATCGTCTCCTTTTGTAGGCCGGCGCCTATGTACTAGTAATCATATTGGCTACTACAAGAGCTAAGGGGTTGCAACGCCTTTCGAGAAGAAGCTGGAATACAAGAGAAGGATGTAGCCTTATACTGGTGGGTGCCTGCGTATTGGTATGAGTCTGTACGAGTATAAGATTGTAATAGATTTTCTTATTATTAAAAAAGACAGAGACAACAGCAGCAGGTGGTTTTCACCCAAATTGGGTTTTCACCATAAATCTTGGTGTTCATGTGTGTTGCTTATGTGTGATGATTTATTATGCATTTACTGCACTGTCTAATAAGTTATTAATATACTGGTTTAATATCAACACATGATAAATTTTCTAAATCACAAGTTCTTTGGATATACGCTGGTTTCTTTAATCATAGTTGTGTGTACATGCTAATTCACTTCACTGAAGTAGTGTATATAAATCTGTTTGGGAAATAAATTTATTGATCAGATAATACTGATTTACTCCCCTCTCAATATTATTTCAAACAAATTTTTGAAATCAGTTCAGAAAAGAATCCAAATATTGGTAATAATCTACAATCAGCACAAGAACAACAAGTAATTGCAATATTATAGAAATATTCAAAAGCTTTTTCCTAGGCTTACATAGATATGCAATTAATTCATCCAAAGACATGTATTCACCATATCTATATTGATGATTATATCAAACTAGTGAGACAACCACAAAGAATAATGAAGCCTATGATGAAAGAAATAGTGAAAGAGGAACTGAACAACTGTTACAGGTAGGATTTATCTATCCTATTTCGGATAGTCAATGGGTTTTACCATTAGTTGTGGTACCAAAGAAAAATGGAAAATGGGGAATATGTGCAGAGTATAAGGAACTGAATAAAGCCACATTGAAAGACCAGTTCCCGTTACCATTCATTGACTAGTTACTAGATTCATTAGTTGGAAACAAATACTTTTCTTTTCTTGATGAGTTTAGTGGATACAATTAGATTAAGATAGCTTTAGAGGACCAAGATAAAATAACATTTACTTGTGCATGGGGAACATATGCATACAATGTTTTTCCCTTTGGGTTATGTAATGCACTTGATACTTTTCAAATGGTAGTCCTTGCAATCTTCGTTGATCTAATTCATGCATGTGTAGAGGTTTATATGGATGATTTGACTATATACAGAAATACAGTTGATGATTGTTTGAAGAACCTTGAAAAAGATTTAAAGAGATGAATAGAGACAAACCTATCCCTCAGCAATGAGAATTTTTTTATGATGTTAACAGAAGGGATAGTGTTGGGTTACCACGTTTCCTCTTCCGAAATCAAGGTAGACCTAGAAAAATTAGAAGTCACTGTAAACTTAATGCCACCATCAACTCAGAAAGAAGTAATGAGTTTCTTGGGATATTTAGGCTATTAAAAAAGATTCATTGAAAATTTTAGTAAAATAGCTTTGCCTGTATTTAAGCTAGTTGCAAAAGACATTGAATTTCGCTGGACTACTGATTGTCAAAATGCATTTCAAAAAATGAAAGAAAAATTGTCAATAGCTGCAATTATTCATGGACTAAAATCAATTTAATTATGCCATATAATTCATAAGTAAATACCTAACACGGAGAAATTAAATTATACAGTCACAGGAAAAATGCTAGTTGTAGTGCATGCATTTAACAAATTTAGGGATTATATAATATACTATCAAGTATTTATTCATACAGATCATTCAACCATTAAATACTTAATGAACAAAGCAATTACCAATGGCAGAATTACTAGATGGTTATTATTGATGGAATAATTTGATATCATTGTTCTAGATCGACGAGGCACAGATAATTAAGTGGCATATTTTCTGTCAAGACTTCATTCACCTATTGATCAAATCCTTGTTTCAGACAATTTTCCATATGAAAGTTTATTTTCTATAATAACTAAAACACCATGGTTTGCAGACATAGCCAACTATTTATCATCTGGAACATTACCATCCCATTTCACCAATAAACATAAAAGAAAAATAATTAAAGAAAGTGTTAGATATAGATGGGTCAATGGTCACCTCTTTTATACTAGTTCTGATCTATTGATAAGAAAATGTGTTAGAGAAGACAAAATTTTTTATATTTTGAAGCATGTCATGACGAGCCATGTGGTGGCCATTTTGCAGACAAGCGAACATCATATAAGATACTCAAACTTGGTTACCACTGACCAGCGATCTTTAAGGACTCAAAAGCCTATGTTAAAAGATGTGACAGGTGCCAAAGAACATGAAGACCTACAATATTAGATAAAATTCCATTAAAACCAGGGGTACTTATAGAACCATTTAAACAATGGGCTCTTGACTTTGTCGGATCCATTAACCCACCTTTAAAATGGAAAGCAGTGCATTCTAGTGTTTACAGATTATGTTACAAACTACATAGAAGTAAAGGCGGTGGCAAGAGAAACATAACATACAGTAGTTTCATTCCTTTTTGAGGAAATATTTGTCAGATTTGGAGTTTCAAGACAGATTGTTACAGATCAGGGAAAATAGTTCACATCCAAACTTGTCCGAGATCTTACAGAAAAGTATAAAATTAAACACAAAAATTCTACTCTGTATCATCCTCAAGAAAATGGACAAGTAGAGTCTACTAACAAATTTGTGGAAGATATCATGACGAAAACAATACAAATGAATATGAAAGATTGGTTAGAAAAGTTAAAGGATGCACTATGGACATACAGAATTACATGGAAGAACACAAATGGATTTATTCCATATGAATTATTATATGGTGAGGAAGTTTTGTTACCCATTGAATTTAAAATTCAAACATTTAAAATTGCAGTAAAATTAGGATTGGATTTGACAGAAGCACAACAACAGAGGGTCATGTAACTAAATGAGCTAGATGAAATGAGACAACAAGTAGTATAACACACATCACTAATACAACAACAGAGAATTAAATGGCATGACAAACTATTAAGATTAAAAATTTTCACAAGGGATACTAGGCACTACTCTTTGACTCCAAGTTCAAAGATTTCAAAGAAAAGTTTACAAATTATTGGCTTGGGCCATATAAGATAGAAGAAATTTTTGACAATGGAGCAGTAGAAATAAAAACAATTGATGAAACAACAATTTCATTTATATTCAATGGGCATAGGCTCAAGCTCTATAACAATCATAGTAATAAATAAAGCTTTCTAAAAAGAGTCTCAATAGAGAACAATATGGAAATAATGGAGCAACATAGTGATATGCCTCCGTTACTTTCAAAAGAATAAAAAAAAAAAAAATTAATAATAAATGAGTTTGGTTGTGAAAATCCAAGAAATCGGCATAATACAAACTTAAAATTGCAGTAAAATTAGGATTGGATTTGACAAAAGCACAACAACAGAGGGTTGTGTAATTAAATGAGCTAGATGAAATGAGACAACAAGTAGTATAACACACATCACTAATACAACAACAGAGAATTAAATGGCATGACAGAATTATTAAGATTAAAAATTTTCACAAAGGAGACTGGGAACTACTCTTTGAGTCCAAATTCAAAGATTTCAAAACAAAGTTTACAACTTATTGGCTTGCGCCATATGAGATAGAAGAAATTTTTGACAATGGAGGAGTAGGAATAAAAACAATTGACGAAACAACAATTTCATTTATATTTAATGGACATAGGCTTAAGGTCTATAACAATCCTAGCAATAAATAAAACTTTCTAAAAAGAGTCTCAATAGAAAACAATATTGAAATAATGGAACAACATAGTGATATGCCTTCGTTACCTCCAAAATAATAAATAATAAATAATGAAGGAGTTTGGTTGTGAAAATCCAGGAAATCGGCACAATACAAACTTGAATTCATATTGGAAAACCAACTAGTTTGAACAATATGAATTCCCCAAATTCTTTTACATTTTCCTTAGTTTACTTTGTAGAAATCATCCTCCATCATTCATAGACTTGAGGACAAGTCTTAAAATAAGCATGGGGGAAGATTCGTAATAAAACCATGCAAATAGTTTTGAGCAGTTGCATTGTAGAAGGGACCTGAATAATCAATACTCAATAAAAGGGACTTGAGTCAATATCAGATGTGGGAGAAAAAAAAGGAAATACTAGTGTTTACATTCCATGATAAAATATCTTTGAAAAACCATCAACAAGAATTAATGACCAACCAACAGAGAACATCATCAGTTAGCATTGACATCACTCTATTATGGTAATACAAGTACAATAAGTGAAAAAAAATTCTCTTAGAAGCTTTGATTTTTGAATTTTTTTCTAGAAATTGTTAAAACTAATTTAACTTGAGATGAGTTCCACTACAGTTATCATTCTATATTTACCATTCTACATTTATCCTACCTATATTCCATTAACTTCATCATAATAATAATCCTATCCATTACCCTACAATGTATTCTATATAAATAAAAAATCATTTCATATCCTACATCCCTACATATCCTTTAACATATTTATAAGAATTTTTGATTGAGGAATGAGGACTCAATATCTTTTCTATCAAAATTTTTGTTTGCCCTATTAGTGTCATTATAAGAATTTTTATTTTAAAATGACCTATCCTATGGTCATTTCAGAACAATATCTTCTCCATCAAAAATTTTGTTTGCCCTATTAGTGTCATTATAAGAATGTTGATTTTAAAATGACCTATCCTATGGTCATTTCAAAAAAAATTATGAAGTGAGCATATAAAAATGACAAAACTTCATGAACAAAAATCAAAATGCAATATGTGAAAGCAGAGAGGATGAAATGATGTATAAATTATTGCATATACAACCAAAGGTGGGCATGCAATGAAATAAGTGAATTCATAAACAAAGAATGAAGACATATATAATTGTATATACAACCAAAAGGTGAGCGTGCTACGAAATTAAAAGAGTAATGAGTAAAGAATGAAGGACATCGAACATGGCTTATAGTGATAATACAAGCACATACACTATATCATACATAAGGCAGAAAACATAGTCAGAATAATGACACATGGGCAACTATAGGTACACAGCTCAGAAGGTGAGTTGGAGAAGAAAAAATGTCAAAACGCATTCAAGACACTTTGTAATGTTATTTTCCACCATTAAAACACAAACCCAACTCTGTGTTGAGTTTTTCTTCCACCATCATAGCTAGAATCAAGTTCATAAATGTTGTGTTTTCATATCTACGCATACAACAACGGCATGAGAAGAAGAGTATGAGAAAAAATGCAAACATTAGAGGGAGAATTGCGTAGGCCATGGAGAAATAAGAATTATTAATAGCCAAGGAAGCCATGGAGAAATAAATAGCAAGTGAAACAAAGAGGTTGCAGAGAAATAAGAAGTATAAATAGCCAAGGAAGCCATGGAGAAATGAGTAGAGGAACATTGTTGTTAACGCATAGATTGAAAGCCAATATTTCCTCGTGCCAAATTGACTTAGCGCCCAACAAACTCCCAGAATTCTGCAAAGAAACAAGGTAAGAAATCATTTCCGGATTTTCATTAGTAGTTGAATGGATTTCAGAGGTAGATAAGCTCGATTTGGTGTTTGATATATGTCATTTTGTAAGAAGTTAAAATGCAGCTATAAAATCAAAATATTTCCACCTATGTAATGTGATGATCCTCGGAGCTATCGAAGAAGAATTCTAGTCAAAATGGAATTGTTAAAAACAAGAATACAAGTCATTAACTCAGAGCTAATTACGAGTTTTCTTTCGCGGATCAGGTAATCGAACTTGAGTTTCGAATTTCGTCATGTATGGTTATATATATATATATATATATATATATATATAAGTCTTATTTTGTATACAAAAATGGAAATTTTCTTACATGGCGGTGAGAAAAATTTCATATATATATATATAGCAAAATTTTCAAGTGGGATTTTGTATACATTGTGAAATTTTTAAGAGGAGATTTTCATGACAAAGCATTGGAAAATAGAAATTAGAGCGTGGAGATTAAAAGAAGTGAGACGGTTCTATGATATTTTTGACATCTCTTTACACAGTGAGCCATTATTAATAGAACAATGGATTCTATTTTTGACAGTAGAACAAAGAATTGAGAAAGATTCAAGCAAGGGTGTCATTTTTCTTTTTTCTTTTCAAGGAACTCTAGAGATCAGGTTAGCCTATTTTCTATGATCCATAAACCAAAATTTCATGAATAAGCCTACTTTTATTTATGTTGAAGATGTTAACAGTCCAAGGGTGCATTAATTGGTACACAGAGAACATGGTCACAATATTAGAGCCAAGAGAATTTAAGGGAGAAAATTGGGGAAAAGAGACCATAGAAAAACTATATGAAGCAGGATTGATAGGATTCCTTCAGAAGTTCAAAGGGAATAATTACAGGATAAAAAAAGATTTCATAAAAAGCTATAGTCAATGTCAAACAAAAATGGGTAACTTATCTATTCCACAAAGCCCAGAATTAATTTTCGAAGCTCTAGATCTTCCATTAGAAGGTGAAGAATACCACAAGAGCTTGCATTTTAAAGACAAAGGGTGGAATTTCTTTTTGGAAAACATAGAAAATGATCATTTGATAGGGAAAAAGGAATTCCAAGGGATTGGTTTAATGAACCTTGGGTAGATTTGGTATTAATCATTCATAGGTACTTTACATGTGATAACAAGTTTAATGTAGTCTACCTCTACCATATTAGACTACTTCAACATATCAAGGAAGAATTAAAAATTAATCTACCCTACTTCTTTAAAAACTTGACAAAAATGATAGAGAGTGTAAAGAGTAAAACTGAAGCCAGGGAAACACACATCTACCAACCGAGACTTATTAGAATACTTGTAGAACATTAGATGAAAAGTAAAGGTTCTACATGGAAGGAATTTTTAGTCGAGCATCAAATTGAAGAACAAAGAGTAGAGGAGAAATTTGAGCCAATACATAAGACGAGAAGCATAATGAATTCTCCTTTGAACCCACGGACTAGGTCCAAGAATCAACAAGGCGAGCTCATGATTTAGAAGGAGAAATCTTTTCTATCTATTTCTAGGAAGCCTAGGAGGAAAATCCAAAAAGAAAGAAATAGTAAGGAAAAGGACCCTGAAGTGCAAAGTGTTGAACCCCTCCTACTTCAAAAGAAATTGATGAAATCTTTAAGAGAATGAAAAAGGGAGTCTATGAGGAACCTCAGGAGAGGGATTTATAATTTGATGATGTTTATGTAGGAGCCACCTCATCACACCTCATCACATTCATTTCCCAAAGATATAAAAGAAGAGGAAAGAGAGTTGCACCTCAAGAAAATCAAAGAGTTAACAAAGGAGTTTGAGGATAGAAAAATTCTAGAAAGACATTTGAAAAAGGAAAACAAGATGTACAGAAAAAACAAAAAAAAAGATAATCAAAGAGAATAAAAAGTTGACCAAGAAGGTTAACAAACTTGAAAATAAGAACTCCCTCGTAGCTAAACAAGCTTACAGATGGCTGAAAATTGGAAAGTTAAAACCACCATCTACAAGGAAGGGAAATACGAAGGCATTGATTGTATTCTACAGGATACATGGATAGAGTCTTCAAAATCAGTGTCAACAGAGACATCAGCACTCGGAAGGTTAAAAAGGAGAAAGCAAGCATGAGGACATGCTTGCAAATCAGCAAGGGGGAGATGTTGAGCCTCATTTTTCATCAAATTTTGCTTATTAAAGGACACCTAATTTCCATCATTATCAACCATATACTATCCATATACACCTTATTTTGAAAAATTCATGTATATTCACATATTTAAATTATGTCTTTCAATTTTTAGATATTTGTGCAAAAATTGGGTTTTAAGTGTATTTTTGAATAGAACTGAAAATTCCTGTAATGGCTCCATTGAAGTCATACTTGTAGGACACTTGGAAACGAACTGTGCATAGATATTGAAAGCTTGAAAACCAAGGATTAACGTGTACCTATTTGTTTGGTCAAGCCGAGCTAAAACAGGGTCGGTCAATGCTGGTCAAACATGACTTGTCTTTCAGGAAATCCCTAGGAAATAGGTCAAATTTAGCATTTTTTGGGATTTTGCAAATTTTGTGTAACTGAATGGATGGATTCAAACAATATAGATGGTATTATGACATATATGACTATTGAATACATTTTAGTCAAGTTTGTTTATTATTTATTTATTTAATTTGATATTGAGACTCTTTGAACACTGAAAGTTAATTGAAGAACCTATTTTATTTTCATTTGTTGTTCATGCTTGGTGATTGAATGAAGTTGCTGTATTTTAGGTTTCTTCAAGTGTGCAAGGCAAGGATGGTGAGTCCCCACACCAAGCTAAGTGCAATTATTGGTTAATTTAGCGTAAATTTTCATAAACTAGTTTTTGCTTCAGATGTATTTAGATGTGTAAATATTTATTATGATTTCTGGATGAATATTGGTTTAATTCTAATCTGCATATGAAGGGAAAAATAATAATTTAAGTTAAATTATCCTTCTATTTGATCATGAGCTATAATTGAAATTCATCATCTTTTCCTTGTTTAAGGTTATTTTTAAATTTCTAGTTTTAAAGCAATGGTGACAATGATAAAATAGAAATGTGAAGGACATCTTGGATCTCCTTAGTTAGGAGCCTCTTCTCTTACATCTCTACATCATAAACTGTTGTTAATAGTGATTTGGGATTTCTCTTCATGAAAGTAATATTGTAGGGAAGGACAACCTGGTTCTCCTAAGTTAGGAGTCTCATATTGCACATATTACATAAGTGAATTAGAAATTACCCGATTATTTTTTATATTTGTAATATGCATTTCCTCCAATATTTATATTTCATCTTTTAAAATTGACGACACCTAAAAACCTTATACTTTGGACATGTTTCCAAGCTTACAAGTCTGGATTGATAGTTAAATAGTTGTGTTAATTTGCATAGTAAATTGATTCAACACACACCAAATGAAAATCTTTAATATCTGATCTGCTCTCTATGGTTATCCTTCATATTCTCTCTGATTTGTGTTTTTTAAATATAAAAATAGCAAAAAGGAATTTACAACAAATTGATTACAAAATGATTTCCCATATCATTTAAATTAATTACAAAATCTCAATAATAATGATGAGATATGAGAGATATTTCAATCATGATTCAACGTGAACAATTCAAATCTAGTATTGCAATTAGAGACATTTGGAAAACAGTCACAACATAAAATATACAAAAATTTCCTTCGAATAACCTTTCTTCGTTCTCAATCAAGACCGAATTTTGGAAAATTTTTCATTGGAAATCTAATTTGGTTCGTTCTACACAAAACCCTTATCTCAGATTTTCAAAGTGATTCTTTGTTTGCCCAAAATGTTCAATGCAAAACTATCACTTTTTATCCCTGTGAATTTCTCAGTTAGAATATTTGATTATGAGCTAAAAATCAAATTTGCAATCTAGAAAAGATCTTGGAGACTAGAATCATGTGTTATGTTATAACAAATTCACTAGCAAACCATCACTGACAAAATCATTCATAATAATCATAGATTTATGAAAAATAAAATAGAACAAGTATTACTTATCCACAAGAGCATAAATAATTATGAAATGGAATTATACAATAATTAATGTGATAAAAAATGGTAGTAATAGATGAAATATGTGTCAAGAAATGGCAATAATAATGATAAATTAGTGGCTCAACATATGAGAAAAATACATGTGCATAAATGTAGGGGAAAAATAGTTATGTACCAAATAATGAAGTTTTAAACAAAGGCTAGATTAAGTACGAGATAGTTTCCAAATTCAGAAAATGAATCCAACCACCCGACATTTATCTTATATCTATTCAAGGAGGATCAAATTCCTCCACCTATATAAATATATCTTAAAAAACAAGTGGTGAATTGGAAGAAAAAATTCTTGACTTTCCATACCCAAATGCTACTTAATTTGTGACTGAGGGTGTGATCAGTGGTAAGGTTTTTCCCTTTTTATTTGAAGTTTCATCTTCATGAATTTATCTCTTCTTGTATAATGTTAGCCTCCTGCTCATAGCAGGTATTCACCTTTCGTGATCGACATATGTACAGGCCAAATATGTCATGCTTTGCTTACAGCAATGTTCCATATTTGAATCCTCTGATAGTGAAACATTTTTGGGGAGGAAGTTGAAATTGAGTATGAAGTAGATGGCTGGTTTGTAAGGAAGAAGCGGCCTGGAAGAGATGGTAAAATGGTAGGATTGGTCCCTGTTCTTTATGTAAGCTCCTTAGAGCGATTTTTATTGGGTACCATTAAATAAAGAAGGTTGCAGCGATAGTTGGAACTGTACATGGAGTCCAACTGAGGATCATCTAAGAAAGGAAAAGCAAAGGGTTGGTAATTCTTGGAGGTGGTTTGATTTTCCAATTACAGACATGAGGATTTCCTTCCAAAACTGTGTTGTTGAGTTTTCTTGGGGGGACAAGAAACAAGCTCAATTGTCTTTGAAAGTCTCTGGCATTCAAGCTGTTGTTTGTGATGGTGCATTTGAGCCTTGTAGAAACTTAAGAGGTCAAGACATGAAGGCTGAAACAAGTCCTGTGGAAGCTACTGAAACCCATCCTAAGGTTTTGACTCAGCTCATTGTTCGCACTTCCACATTTAATGTAGTTGGTGGCCCATATGTTTCTGAACAAATGCTTCTTGAAAAAAATGTGAGAACTGATATTGGCAGTAGTAGTACTTTGCAAATTAGATATATGAGTCAAAGTGCTGAGTGTGTGCTACCTTTTCAAACTTATAAGACACAATTGAATGAACCCGAACGAAACAGATGTCTAGATCGATATCCAGCCATGGACCTCCTGTCTCCAACCTCAAGTTGTTGGCTTCGAGTGGATATAGACCTCAGTGAATGTTTTCTCACAGACTCTTCTCTTGAAGTCCTTATTTCAGAGGCAACGTTAAAATTATCTGGGAGCAAAAGAATGCGTGCTTTATAACAAGTTGGAAAAGGATTTCAAACTGTCTCTGGTGGTGCAAAGGGACATGTGGTGCTTCCAGAAGACATCAAAATTTGAGGTCATGGACAACAAAATGGAGAATATGAAGTGTGTTGAAATTCATCATTGATACTTTTAGTGGCTGGTTGAAAGGAGGCTTTGTGGTGGTGTTGACAGTTCGCACACCTGATGTTCCATTCGGGACCAATTTTCAAACTGAAATACAGTATTGTATAACACCAGGGCCAAATCTACCTCTAGGAGAGAAGACATCACATCTCCGCGTCTCCTGGAGAATGAACTTCTTGAGAAGTACAATGATGAAATCCATTATAGAAAAAGGTGGCCAAGACGGATTAAAGGATAATTTTAAACTATATCAGGTTGTCCTAGCCAAGTATGCAAGGTGCATTGATGATCCAATGACAAATCATGAAAAGGGCAAGGAGCCTCAAAGTGATTGGCAGCTAGCAAAAGAATATTTTATCAAATCTCCGAGTTCTTGCAAGTATACTATCACTAGGGGTATTACTTTGACATATATATTTTCCCTGGCCAAAAAATGGCAGTGTCTTAGAGATTCTTTACTTAGACTTGCCAGACTCCCTCGGAGAATTCATCACCTCAGCCTTCGTTGCATTGTACCTGGAAATGTTGCCAAGAATATCTGGATGTTCCTACGAGCCAGAGTTTACAGAGGCTCTGATCATGGGGTGAAGGCACAGGGTGAAGGATGGCTCTTAGCTGTGACATTGGTCAGTGGGGAAGAATTATCTCCATCAGTTGACACTAGCACATGCGACCCTTATGTGGTTTTTACTTGCAATGGAAAGACACGTACTAGCTCAGTGAAGCTAGGCACATTGAACCCAGAATGGCATGAGGTATTTGAATTTGATGCAACAGAAGAGGCACCCTCAACTATGTATATTGAAGTTTTTGATTTTGAAGGACCATTCTTAGAAGGAGAGTCTCTGGGGTATGCTGAGATTAACTTTTTGAAACAATCTTCAGAAGAACTGGCAGATCTGTGGGTACAACTTGAGGGCAAGCATGCATGGTCTCAGGAATCAAAGTTACATCTGCACATTTGTTTGACTAACATACAAGAGTCAGACTCTGTTACTTACTATATTCAGAGAGTGGAAAAAGAGGTTGGCAAAAAGGAGAAATACATTTGGCATTATCGCTTTATAGGAGCTATTCAAACAATGCTGAACATGATTCAATTACCACTTCAGCAGCCAATGATAGACATGAACCTTTATTCATTTCTTCAACATCAGACACAGAGATTGTTGCCAGTACACCAGACCTTCCACAATTTTCTCGAATAAGCTCATATGAATCCTTATCATCAGTAGATAATGATACAATCTCTGGTACAAAAAAAATATCAGGTGAAAAAAAGAAATTCAGTTGTCGAAGTTTTGTCAATCATTTGTCATCATTACTCTCTAAAAGGTCTAGGAATGGTGCAAGATCTAGTGGGAGCTCACCAACTAGATCAGATGTGGATTCAAGTTCCTCTGAAATCAGTTGATCCATTTAATTTTTCTGTACAAGGATTAGAGTTGGAAATTAATGATGAACTGGGGAGTAGATCGTGGCAGGAAAGTGATGGTCCAAAAGACGAGATTGCAAAGTTGAACACAAGGCTGAACTGTTAGCGGAATATTTTGGTATTAGAATTGATAAGCAAGGAAACCTGCATAGCCTTCCACTAGTGCTTGACCAATATACTCCTAACATGGACCGTCTTCCCCATTTTTGTTTGGACTTTGGCAAATGATGTTGATTGGGATGAAGAGAAGGAGTGTTTTGAAATCTCTGGCTGCTTCCATTAGTGACTTTTATGCTTTTCATCCACCACTGTTGCCAAATCCCTCTGGGGAAGGATCGAAATTTTATCAGATATCAAAATCAAAGTGTAGCATTGAACAATCTACGGCAAATGAACAGCAGAATATTGATCAAGAAACTCAAGCAAATATTAGTATATTTCGAAAAGATGAGTGACCAAAATGTGCCGCTAAAAATGAGGAGCTTGTTCAGGCTACTGGAGAGGCCAATGTGGTAAGAGACGCACTCATCTAAATTAACAAGGCTCAGGGAGAATATTTTTAAAGACAAGGATGGTGCGAGCAACACGCTGTGCTTCCCTTATCTAGTCTATCTGCGCCTAGTGCGATTTCTCTTTCATCAAGCCATGGCTATGGCACAAGGCAATTCGATCTCCAAGGGGAATGATCTATGCAGATCTCTTCTTCTTTGGAATCTGCAGCAGCTCGCTTGGCAAGGACTACTATAGGATTAGATGGTAAGGCAGAGGATAGAGGGGCTGAGTGGGGAGATTTCATGAGACTGCCATCAGCCCAGCTGAGATGTGTATTGACTAAGCGGAAATTTGAGGAGGTTGAATGCAGTGTTGTAGAGTCTAATGGTTTAAACGGTAGTAAAACCGAGGAGGGAACTTAGAGACGGTAACATCCAAGAGACAGTTGTTTTGAGGTCCAGCGGAAGTCAAATAATTAGTCCGGTGGATCAGTTTAACTGTGGATTTGACCCCGAGATTATTGTGGAGAGTAGTGCATGTGATGTGAATGATGGCTTGGAGGATAATTTCAATAAGGCTGCATTACAGGTGCCTCACGACGCAGATTTAACGGCATCTGACAAGCTTCAGTCAAGAGCTGAGGTTATGAGGATGAATACTGATTATTCCGACGGGGAAGTACAGAAAATGACAACAGCGGACGTTCGTAAAGCTCATTATTCAACTAACAAAGAGGAGACTAAAAACACAATAATTGATGAGAAACAGGGAGAATTTCTCATGGATTGGTCTTCTCCGACCAGTGTTGACAGTGTTTCTGATTTTCCGGTTCGCCCTAGTTCTACCTCGACAACTGAAAAGCTAGAGGAATTGGAGTCGATGGTGTCAGTTATTGATGGGAATGTTCTCCAACCGTCTGAAGATGAAAAGCAGAGTGGGTTGGTGCTACAGCACATGGGCGTTCTGTGGTGTAGTCGAGATGATCGGGCCCGATAAAAATGAAAATGAAAACGGTGAATTTCAACAAGTCCCCTCAGCACCGCCTGAACCTCAGCAGCCTGGATGTGAAGGGAAACTCATCAAGCTGAAGGGACAGCCAGCCACCGCCTCAATCCAAAAAGACAGAAATCATTTATGGAACCGCCTAAAGGATTCATGCGCAGCCTAAGATATTTACTCCAAAACGCCAGCTGCCCCAGCTCAGCCCAGATAGTCGTTCATGCATTTAGTTTTAGCAGCAAACAGTGATGTACTTCGGATCTGTTGAGATCGGTTAGATAGATATTTGATATATTTTCCTTGAGATCTGATCCACAGATCTAAGTCTGTAAATTTCTTCTATAAAAACCTCTCTATGTACTGTTCAAAGAGAGGAGATGTTTTTGATCATTGAACTCAGTTGAGGCTTGCTGTATACGCTGGAAGAAACTCAATGAACAGAGCTTGCTGGAATAACCGTGTTTGAACTGTCTACATGTGTGTTGATGGCTGAAGACTGAGACTACAGAATTCTCGTGTTTCCTCATGGACCAATAAGTTTCCTCTTCTCTTTCTTGGCTCTGTTTTCAGTTTTAATATGCTTATATCACCTTTGTGTCATGATCTAGACAACAGAAAGAAGACTAGCTCAGAATTTGTTTAACAACACTCTGTGCTCAATTCTCGTTGTTTCTCTATGTTTGTCTTCTAAACTAGCCTATAATATGAATTCCTCTTAGGCTCATATTTGCACTAGTTTCCTCCGTGTATGAATATTGTTGTAGGAATTCAAGTAACTGCTCCTATAGGATATTCATTCCCGTTCCCTCTGTCAGCACGAATGAAAATTACTTAGCTGTCTTTCATTCCCTGACCTCCATCTCATCTCATTTCAAGCTTCAATATTGGTCCATGTGTAGCTATCCTGCTCTGTATTCCGCTTTGCCAAAGAAAACACATTCTTCAGTCCACATCCTTGACTCCATGCCCAATGTTCTAAACCTTTCGCGCTTCGCATGCCTCCCTGCTTAAGACCATTCTCTCCTCACCAAAAAAAACAAAACCCTTTGTACTCAATAGCTAGCCTAAGATCATAAAAACCACATAGAGAGAGCCCTCTCTGACTGCTGGTAGGCTAGGACCGGCAGTCCAAAGCCTGGTTAGTGGTTACCCCGGCCGTATCCTCCAGGAGTCAAAGAGGACAACCTGGGTGTTAACATATAACATCAATTCTAGTTTGGAGTTTGTCTTTTACAACACCTCCTAAAACGTGAATGTATATGTTTATTAGTTAACAACTGGACAAAAGTATAAATCCATTATTTTGCATTATTTCCACTATTATTGACATTAAATTTGGTATTAATTAGGTGACAGTTTGTAGGATATGGTCTTCTTTTTCCTTATTAATTAATTTAAATTTGACTATGTGTTATAGACATTTTTGGGCACTTCAACCCCAACCATAAATGTCCATAAACTGAGAGCTCCTAAGTCCCTAAATGTGTTGCTTCATTCCCTAAAGGAACAAGGTCAACTGATTACATCATCTCCCAGAAGTTCTCCACTGAAAACTGCTCATAAATGGTCAAAACTGGACCATACTGAAATCTCAATGCAGAGGGTGCGATGCATATCACCTTCCCAATGTACAAGGTGTGATGCATACTATTTTTCTCCTCTGTAGGGTGCGATGATCGGGAATGGACAAATGGCAGGGACAAAAATGCGAGGTGGAAGATCATGGAATCTTCCAGAAGCTTCCCCTCTGACACTTGCAACTCCATTTTCGACCAGGGATGAGTAAGAGATCATCATTCTCCAAGTGGAAGCAGGAAATATTAGAGAGAAGACACTAATCAAGATCCCAAAAGATGACTCACCTCTCTGTAATCATCTATATATGGATCCCTCATCACAGAGATCCAGAGGCTAGAACTTTGTATCTTATAGAGAAGTGTTGTTGGTATTCTAGTGTACATTCACAGTGTTGGGTGATCTAGCTTTGCTTGAGGTGAAGAAGGACTTCTTAGCTGGAGGATGATGCTGGGTCAGAACACATGGTTGTAATCTTCTTGCTACCTTTCATCTGAATAAAGCTATTCTTGTTTCCTTCCATATTATTGTGTACTTGTTTATATATGCATGTATATGAGTAATGCACATCTGATCCTACATTATTTATGAATTTAGATTATTGTTTCTTGCATAGTAGTATGTTACTGTGATTCCACAGGTTCTTTTGAAGCTGGGCAGACAAAGGAGAAGCAGCGAAATTCTATCAAGAAAGAGAGGAAATCAAGCGCAAGACTCAGGTTGGCCCTCTTGGTCCTCTTCTCAATTATTTTCATAAAAGGAATCAATAGTAGACTTTGATTGTTTGTTTCTAAGATAGCCACCCATCTTAGTGGGAATAGCAGCATCCGAATGGACACTATTCCCGGATAACAAAATGGCGACTCCGCTGGGGAGCGACTAGATTACTTGTTAGTTTATCTATCCTTGTTTCTTTCATAAACATACAGACGGAGCCTGAAGTCAAGCCAGCTAGCCTTCGAACTTCATTTGTCATACAAATGCAAAGTAGATCAATGTTGCTTCAGTCAATCTCTATGTTTTGTTTATGAATTAAACAATAGATCTGCAAGCAATCTAATTGCCCTAAGTGGTGGCTCTAGTAACCTCTTAGATCACCCCTATGTTTTGCATACACTGATCCTCACTTATTCAGCCTAAACACCTGAAATAGATTGCAAACTATGAGTGAAATCTCATTCAAAGTCTCACACTGCTACCATCGCACCCTGCCTTAAAGGCAGCCTGTATGCATCGCACTTCCCGAATGGAGTAGGCGCGCTGCATACTGAGTTCACTGTGTAACAAGTGCGATGGTTAGGGAGGATTGACTTTACCCTCCGAATGTGGATTTTTATCACTGTTTTCAGTCTTATTCAAGAGTTTTCTTGTCTGTAATCAGTCTACTTCTGTGGAAAACCCCATTCTCTTGCATTATTCCGCCTCCTTAATGCAAAGAACTATAAAAGTTTTAGTATTGTGCGTCGTTTTAGTTCTCTTTTGCAAAAAGTAGCATAGTCGAACTGTCGTCTCTAGATCTGAAAGTGTCGTAGCTGTCGTTTTTAGTTTTAGAAAACAATTCCATTATTTTAGATAGTCGATTATACAGTTACTGTTGCATAGGATCTGAATTACTAGTTTTAAAGTGTCAAAAAGTAATTTCCATTTCAAAATTGCAAAGTTTCTCTCTTACTTTCACTTCGTTTTGAAAAAAGAATTTTGTTGAGTACTGTCGCTTTAAAAGTAATTCAATTTTGCACATAGCTTTCTTAACGTCATTCACACATTAACAGAGTTGAAAAACAAATACATGCATGTGCATTTGCATTTTCAATGCTTGGCTTGATTTAGGACTGTGCATTTTAGCGTGTGCTCTATGCTTTGTGAAGAAAATATGCTTGACTTTCTTCCCTTTAGTAGCTAGGATTTTCATTGCTGAAAGAAGCTAAAATGTTTGTTTATCATCTTAGACTGCATTTAGGAATTATACATACATCACGTGGTGAACCTGAAAGGTAAAATGTTAAGCAAGATCAACTTAAAATAAATCCAATGAATCTAACAACGCTTTGGAACTTAACACACAACATCTAGAGGTCTAGGCTAGAGATGTATTCCGGCGTCATAAAACCTGGTAACTGTTGCTTCCAATGTTGGTTGGGTGATTCCTCCACTCTGAGATGGAAAGTGCCAGTACGAACTTGTGCTCCCACGTACCGTCGCGTATATATTGGGAGACCACAATAGGTTGCATCCTTTATCCTTAGGGAGTCGTGTCTGTCATCCTATCGATTGTAATGCATCAAACACAGCATTCGGGAAGATTGACTGTCGTACCATAAAACGTATTCTGCAGTTTTACGATTGGTTTGGTAATCCTCTCTGCCTAGATCTCCAGAGAAGTCCATTTTGTTCCTTTTCAAACTCCTTAAAGGAAAAGGTCCTCTAAGCACTTATCACTTCAAGCTCAATAAAAATCGAAGGCGACTAGAGTCATCTTTTATTTTTTCTCGACTCTTTAAAATTGAAAAAACAAGTTGTGTCAAGGTGTCTAAAATTCATTTAATTCGAAAAACATTTTTCCCCTTTTATTTTGTGTTGATCAAGTAATCCACAATCATGGAAGAAAGTCAATCAAAACCCCATCGTTCGCGGAGACTTACGAGTCAACCATCTTTGACTCCAGAAGCGAAGCCATTCCGGACGAAGCGAACTCATTTAACCAGATCAAAGTCCCCTAGGTTGATTGGAGCAAGCACTCCAACGTCCTCAGAGACTCTGGTTACTCCGAACATTCCTGGAATCCATGCATCTACAGAAGAGATTCCGTAACAGCAAAAGGACATTACAACTGATCCTAGTGTGATGGTTAACACTTCTATCCCTGAACCGGCTCCGTCTACGGCCAATTCGGAAGGTGTTAATCCCCAACCGTCTATTACTGCAGAACTTACATCTTCTTCGGCACCAGAAATATTTTACGGACCTGACGGTCTGCCTCTTCCTCCTGGATTGATTGCCATAGAAGAGATTGTGGAAGATCCTCCATCTAGCACTCTAACGCAACTTGGAGCTGGGATCGCCCTATATCCTTCTTCATCAGAGAATATTCACCCACACTTGGAAATTCTTGAAGAATCGCTGAGGAATATTTTGGATAGACTTAATATGTCTGAACAACCGTCAACACCAAGGACTGTGTCACCCGACACAGCAACAACAAAATCTCCTTCTGCTATTCCGACAATGTTTTCCGGCATGCCATCTGTCCCAACAAGCTTTCAATCGCTGGATGGAGTCCGTCCTGGGACTATTTCGACAGTATGGACTGTTCCCATTTGTTCGTCCAGAATTATATTTGGAATCTCTTACGTTGAGTCTCGACAAATTGATCCGTCACAAGGTCAATTTGGGCAAACTGGTCCCCAAAGGCAAATTATTCCTTTGAGCACTAGATTACCGTCATATGGAGGGCCATATACACTTTCATTGTCTTCCCCAAAACGACAACCATGCGCGAGTTCGCAACAAAATTTCGGTTCTGCTGGAATCACAACTAGCGGTTGGGTCCGAGTCATGTCTCAACAAACAAGAGTTTTATGCTCAATACAACAAAGTTCACCTATGACAAACATCCCCACTACGTCGGCTATTGTGGCAGTATCGCAAGTGCAAGCATCACCAGTATGCCAACCTCAAGTTTCGCAGGTCGCCATACAACAACCTCTTGTACCTTCGACACAACCACAGTCACCCACTAGTGGAATGCCAAAGGTTCAAATGGGGAACACCAATCCCCATCTTGGTCAAACAGTTAGTGCTGGACAACAGACCATGGCTTCACAACCATGGCTGGTGCAATACCAACAATCGCAATTCTAGCAAGCTTACCAAGGATATGAGCAACAAGTCTTTGCAAGTAATGGCAGCAGTATCAACCATATCATAATGGTTATGCCCATCAACCTTACCAAAATTACCAACATCAAATGCATTATGCTGGTATGCAAAGGCCGACTGCTCAAACGATTCTGTCTTATCCTGGGTATGCTCAACCAAGCCTGAATCAACAGTTGCCCCTCGTAGCAACTCTAGAGTTACTGGATCTAAGTCGACTAACGAACGATCCAATTGCCTACGCCCCTTGGTGGCCGGCGATTCTGCATAAACTTCCGAAAGATATTCCTAAATTTAATGGAAATTCAGGCGAAGACCCATCGAATCATGTGATGACCTTTCATATATGGTGTTCATCAAACACTCTCAATGATGATTTGATTCGGCTTCGCCTCTTTCAGCGCACGTTAATTGGTCTAGCAGCAAAGTGGTATATCGAACTGCCTAGAGCTTCGTTTGATAACTTCAACACCCTAGCCACAACCTTTTTAACCCATTTTTAGTTACTTATCAGGTACGGAACAGGAACTGAGCTGCTTACCAATTTCAAACAAATGACAGCCACTCACATATCCGATCATATTCATGAGTGGCGGCGTCGTTGTAGAATGGTAAAAACATATGTTCCTAATCAGCTATTGGCTTAATGGTTTATTAAGTCACTGTTACCCGATATTACAGAAGATGTGGCAAACGGGAGAGTTGTCACTGAAGAGCAAGTTATTGCTCGTGCACAATATCTAGACTTGATCTATACTCAGTCTGGCATGCTCTACGATAAAATCCCTGACCCTCCTAGACCAGAATTCTCCGTTCCTCCACCTCCTAAATCAAACAAATACTCTCATGCCAGCGATGGTGTGATAGGTATGACGAGCACTAAAACCACAAAGGCCACATTGGAAAAGGCCTGCACGGTTTAGAGTCAAGATGCACATGAGGAATTTCTAGCCTCGGAAGTAAATTTCGTGTCAACAAACAAAGGCAAAGAAACCAAGCAACTAGGAGGCAAGAAGAAAAAACAAGGAAAGAAGAAAAACCAGGGAGACTCATCTCCTAGAAAATCTTCTGCAAACCCTTCTGGGAATGTGAAACCAAAAACTCCGTGTCATATATGTGATGAGGATCACTGGACCAAAGAGTGTCCATATAAAGAAGAACTTAGAAAATCTTTCAAAAGTTCAAAAACATCGACTGTACTGACGGATCCGTTTCCAAACCCAGGAACAAATCTGGTTGCTAGCGAAAATGCTTCCCCGTCCCAAGTGCTAATGTTTTCAGTCTTGAAGAAACTAAATGATGCTCTAATAATGGCAAGGAGTAAAGATTACGGGAATCCATAGATGTTGAACAACAAGGATAATGATCAACCTAGTAGTTCAACAACGACTTCAACAGAAGTCGTGCCACCTATCATTCCTGAATTAACAATAAAACCGCCAAAGGGAGTAGTACACAAATAGACGTTTAATCCTCGTGCCCGAGCAGCAAAACACTAAAATATAGTGGAGGATTTAGCTCAATCACCATCCGTGATGTCGACTCTTGAGGTACTGCAAAATTTCCCCTCCCAAAAGCAGGCTTTATTATCAACAATAGGTGGGATTGACCCAACAGATTCCAATCTTGTATCTTTTAATCATAAAGGATACGACCCTCAGTTACCAGCTCAACTAGCTTTCCTCATTCAAGTGAAAGCCCTCAACAAAAATGTTCATAGAACAATTATTGATGAGGGGGCATCAACATGTATCATGTCGATGAGTTGCTGGAAAACTCTGGGGTCTCCGTCTTTGTTGCGATCATCAACGACATTAAAAGCATTTGATGGACGAACATACACCCTGTATGGGATACTAAGTAACTTGCAAGTCGAATTGGGGGGAAAAACAGTAGAAATCGATGTTGAAGTCATCGATGGTAATATTGATTACAACATCCTACTCGAAAGACCCTGGATATATGCCATGGCAGCTGTTGTGTCGACCTACTTTAGGAAAATTTCATTTCCTCCCCAAGGAGGAATCACAATCATCGACCAACATACTTTTCTCCCCAACAATTCGCAAGTTACGGGAAGCATTCCAATGATCCATGGAAGCCCCAACATGCTTCATAATATTGGAGTAGGCCTACTAAAATACCCTACATTAATGGGAACTTTTACGCTACCGCCTCCTACCAATTTGGTGGAAGTGGCTAACGTAGGAACCTGCAATATGATATCTTCCAGTCAAAAGATGTCAGAAAACGATGCTAAAATGGATCATTCGTAGGTTTTGCCTCTAACCCCGCTTGAAATATTATAGCAGTCAATGTTCTCAGCATGGGAGGCAAACTAGCATCAACGCTCATCAAGCATTTGGATAGATAGGTCTAAGGAATATGGCACCCCTTCAGATCCTTGGTTGCAAATACACTCTACAGATGAAGGAATCATTCAATCGATGATAATTGATGGGGAACCATGGGAAGATTACCACCATCGTTCCCATCTTCCGACTTGGAAAGAAGATAATTCCGGTGACCTACACCATCCTTCAGTTTTTGACTTTCTGACAAATACTGTAAACACGGTGGATTCCGATAGAAACCTATCCAATATCGAAGAGACTATTGCCATAAATATCTCGACCAAAACAGATGTTGTAGAGAACATTCATGTTGGCAAATCTTGTTCTTCTTCTGAACTGGAAATATATAGCACTCTCTTTCGTGAGTTTAGAGATGTCTTTGCTTGGTCATATGATGAAATGCCAGGTATCAACTCGAGCATAGTTGAACACGAGATTAAGATATATCCAGATGTCGAACCGGTACGATAGCGGCTAAGGTAGGTGCACCCCAAGAAAGCCGTTGCCATCAAGGAGGAAATTGAGAAACTCCTCCATGCTAGTTTCATTTACCCCGTTCCTCTAACCGATTGGGTATTGAATATTGTTCCTGTGATGAAAAAACAAGGAACGATTAGAGTGTACATTGATTACAGGGATGTAAATCAAGCTTGTCTGAAAGACAACTACCCTACACCCTTTATTGATGAGATAATTGATGAATGCGCCGGATGCGAAATCTTTTCATTCATGGATGGATTTTCCGGATATAATCAAATAAATATCCACCCACAAGACCAGTCAAAGACTGCATTCATTTGTTCGTGGGGCACATTCGCATATCACAAGCTACCCTTTGGTTTGAAGAACGCAGGGGAAACTTTTCAGAGAGAAATGAACTATGCTTTCCATGACATCAAAAACATCGTTCAACCTTATCTCGATGATCTCCCAGCTCATTCGTGAAAGTGGACTGATCATTCGCGCCATTTGAGAGCAATATTTCTACGTTGTCGACACTACAAGATAAGACTCAATCCGCACAAATGTGTGTTTTGTGTCAGTTCTGGTCGTTTATTTGGTTTCGTTGTCTCAAAGGATGGGATTCGTCTCGACCCTTGCAAGGTTCAAGCAATCATCGATTTGCCTCCACCTTCAAGCCTGCTTCAGATTCAGAAACTCCAAGGGAAAGCAAATTTCCTCAGGAGGTTCATTCCAAATTACGCTGAACTAGCTAAAGGTTATACTCATCTTTTGAAAAAGGACGTACCCTTCATTTGGGACCAAGTCGCGCAAGCCTCCTTTGATGCTTTAAAGAAATCTCTAATACAAGCATCATTAATGTATGCTCCTGATTATCAAAAAGATTTTAACCTATATCTGGCTGCAACAGATACAACCATAACAATGGTTTTAGTTCAAGAAGACAATGGAATTGAACATCCTATATATTATTTAAGCCGAAACTTAAATGATAAGGAAATGAAATACTCTTACGTTGAAAAGCTCGCCCTCACGGCTATTTAAGCAATACAAATATTTCGAAACTACGTCCTCTTCAGGAAAACTACCATTTTATCAGATTGCAACCCCATTACTTATATATTGTCATGACAATTGCTGGGGGGCAAGTATTCCAAATGGATAGCAATTCTACAAGAGTTTGATTTGGAATCCAAAAAATCCAAATCAAAGAAAGCCCTGGTATTTGCAGAGTTATTATGCGATCTCCCATCGTCGTCCAACGATGCAACATTCAAAGAAGTAATCGTGGATGAAAATTTGTTTCTTATATCTTCAAGCGATTTGTGGTACAGAGATATAATCATTTATCTCCAGACACAAACATACAGGTCTAATACCTCACGCTCCAAACAATGACGTATTCGATACCATGCAAAATACTACGTGATCGTCGGTGATACTCTTTACCATCATGGTATCGATACAGTTCTGTGGAGGTGCCTCACCCTTGAGGAGGCCGAAAAAGTCCTGAATGACTGCCATTCAGGCGCGTGTGTGGGGCATCAATCTGGTTATGCTACGACGCAAAATTTTTTACGAGCAGGATACTTCTGGGGAACAATGTTCAAAGATTGCATAACCGCAGTTAGAATTTGTCATGCTTGCCAACTTTTCGATAGCAAAACCAGAATACCACCCGCACTGTTGCAACCAGTAGTAGCTGTTGGGCCATTCGCCAAATGGGGCATAGATTTCATGACATGTAACCCCACCTCGACCGGGGGGCATGGGTACATAATAGTTGCGGTGGACTATTTTACCAAATGGGCCAAGGCGATGCCTACATTAAACAATAGCGGCAAAACGACTGCCCTTTTCTTTTTCAATCACGTAGTCTCCAAATTCGGCATTCCACAGGCCATAGTCACAGATCATGGATCGCATTTTCGCAATCACATGATGGTTGAGTTGGCTGCCAAATTAGGACTGTCCCATGACATCTCTACTCCGTACTATCCACAAGCTAACGGACAAGTTGAAGCAATCAACAAAGTCCTAAATCGCATGCTGCAAAGGATGATCGGAGTCCACAAACGGGATTGGCACCTAATCTTGTACTTGGGCTTGTGGGCATACCGGACATCGGTAAGAAATGCAACCGGATTCACACCTTTTCAATTAGTGTACGGTCTGGAAGCAATCTTACCAGTTCAATGTGAAATCTCATCCCTCAAACTCGCAGTTGACCGTCTCCCCGGAACCTCAGAAGAAGAGGCTCATTTCTTGGAATTAATCCATTTGGATGAAACCCGTTGTGATGCAGCTTTGGCTAACGAGGCTCATAAGAAACGAGTCAAAGCACAGTTCGACAAGAATGTCAAACCTTGCGTCTTCTCAGAGGGTGACCTGGTTTTACTTTATGACCAGTAATCCGATAAATTGGGAGCAGGGAAATTCAAATCGTTATGGATGGGTCCCTATATTGTTAAACGAGTGTTAGCAAAAGGAGCCTACGAGTTGATCGACTATGATGGGATTCCACTGGGGCAACCTCGCAACGGGTTGTACCTCAAGCATTACTATGCTTGATTTCGCATAGTAATCCTCGTGCTTTTGTTACATTTTTGTTTTCGCCACGAGCATTGAATTTGGTTAAATAATCCACTTTTTGCATTCGTTGTAGATGTCAAACCTGCTGGAATCATTCGTTGGATATGCGGACAGGGCAAGTCGTAGTTTGCGGAATCTGTCTTCTACAACATGGGCCATTTTCAATCCCAGCGGCAAGTTAGTAAGTTTTAGAGGAGTGTGTATTGGTCGATCTACGAACAATATCGCTGAGTACATCGCATTGATAGACTCATTTCTGATGCCATCACGCATGATATATGCCGACTTATCGTGAGGCTAGACTCACAGCTCGTCATTCTACAACTCACCGACATCTATGTTATACGAAATCCAGCTATCTATCGCATGTTCCTAAGGGTCAAAATTTTGGAAAGACAGTTCAATTTCATCCAATATCAACATATTTCCAAAAGTTTAAACACATTAATAGACTCATTGGAAAATTATGTGTTGGATAGACATTTGCGACATTTATAAAAAGAAGCATCACATCAATATATGCAGTAGGATTATGTAACTGTACCGAATTAAAGCTCTGAAAATCAAAAATATATTCCATAGCTGTTTATAGTCTGTACATAATGTTCTGTAACCAAGACAAAATTGGTCAAATGATCCAAAACTCAAAAATGCTAGGAGGCACCCTAGCCTAATGATGCCGGTGATAATAAGTCACCGCCTGTGCAGACATGCGTAAGAGCCTAGTCCATCGACTCGACACTCGAGTGGTATGTCACTGCAATCGCAAAGGCAACTCATTGGTCCTCACATCTGGGATACCAAGGGTAGGACCCTCAATGTGGTCTTGTAGTGCCGAAAGAGTCTCGGCCACATCAAGGTCACGGAGGATAGCCCTCCTAACAGCTTCTCCTGCTGGAGCGGCCGCTGGGTATCTACGACGTACTGCTAGTCGAACTGGGCCAACGTCTGCATGAGCACATGAGTTTTGATTAGTCTTGATCATAAGAATATAAGAAAAATATAAACAACAATGAACATAGGTATGGTCAGAAGAAAATTACCCATGGCACCCCACTGCTCTCCAGCCGGCAGCACCAAATCTGGATCACCTCGGAAATCCATACCAGCATATGGGAACCTGGCATAGATCATCTCCTGATGGTCAAACCACTTGAAAAAGGTCTCAGAAAAAGAAATCTGGGGCTGACCTGCATGCTAAGACATGAGATCAACCCATCTCTGCATCCGTGGTTCAGTCAGTGGAGGTAGGCCAAGTGATATATACTGTGGCTGCATCAGTGGGATTCACTCCAAGGCGAAAGCAGTCAAAATAGAACCATAGCCAAAGTTCTTGGATCTACCACTCTTCACCTTGGTCAATTGTTCCTTCATCACAGAAAGTATTGCATCACACCAATTGAACACCTTCGGTTCAAGGCATTCCAAAGCATACTGCATATAAGATCTGTTAGCTATATGAAGAGCATAACTACCGGCCAGTCTAGCAAAAGTAAACAGGATGGTCTGCAAGGGCTCGTCAGTGACGTCTCGGATGTTGATCTTGCCATCTGCACTCGACTGAGATCCCTCTCTGCAATGCCGACGAATGTACTCCCTCATAGACTCACCCCCACGGGCGGAGCCTTATAAAGAGAGAGGGGCACCATGCCTCGATAAGTCGGTCAAAAAATAGATGTCCACCACTGTCAAGGGGATCGATTTGCCCCTAATCTGGAATACCTGGTTGATGGGATCCCAGGCATTGAGGAAACACTGCAACAAACTGATTTGTTACCTCATGTTAGAGATACGGAAAAACTTCAGAAGGCGACAGTTCCGTAATGCAGCCACTGTGCCCGGATCATGTAAAGCAACAGTGTCCTCTTCTTCATGCTCATGTTCTCTCCATGTAACAACCATTTTGCTCCGATGAATCTCTGAAAAAACAAACAAGGGAAGAGTCAGGATCTTCATTTGGTGAAAATAGGCAAAAATTTCATGAGGAAACTATGCAAAAGTTTTCCTCCCTGCGCCCATCGCACCCCAGCAAGTGTACTAGGAGCGATGCATACTGACTAGTCAGTGGATACATCAGTATGCATCGCACCTTTCGACTAAGGAAGGGTGCAATGATCCTAGGGCGAGTTCTTTAAACCCCAGGGGATCAACAGGACAGGGAAATGAGCTCAAAATCCAAAATGAAAGGCATGTAATGAAAGAGCACAAGTTTAGCTCTTACCTGGTCCGAACGGCGTTGAGAATCGTCCACAAAATATCCCAGAATCCACTGGTGAAAGTCAGGGGGGAAAAGCACCTCCAGAGCTCCAACAAACCAAATTCAAATGAAATGGTAAAATGAGAGGTAAAAGTCACTTTTAATTTACTATGCACGTAATTCAAGTAAAATATTAGTTTTTTTAACTCATTTATCAAGCAGATGTTTCTAATCAGTTTGATGAAGCAAATAAATAGGTAGTACAATCTTTGAAGGAACGAAATATTAAGGGTAAATCAAAAAATCAATGACCATCATGGCGAGCGATGTTGTCGCAGAGTTCAAGCTCATCAAAAAATAAACTCTCCACGAGTAGTTTTAGCACATAGTTCAAGCTCGTTAAAAAATAAACATAAGTCATGAGCAAGTGTTTCCCCTAGCGTTTAAGCTCATTAAAAAATGAACTGGTAAATAACCATTGTGAATGCCTTATCGCCAGCTTTTGAGCCTTGGTCGTGTTCTCGCCATCACCTCCACTCTATTTTTAGTCGATCATTCACCCCCATATGATTGTTTACCCCTTCGACGAACATTTGCGAAGAATGATTCTGCTAGCCATCCTTGTAACACTACCGTGATTGGAAAATTCCAAATCTTACCTGGAATTAGCTGCTACCCGAAGCCATCACTCGTTCCTCGAAAACAAGTCTTCTTTAAGCTCTTTTCACCTGACTCGTAAAATATGAAAAGATTGTCGAGTGATTGGCCTCTCCGTCTCATTAAAAGGCATCGGAAGTGATATCCCTCCTCTAGATTTTAATCTTTTTGGACCGGAGGGATTATTACACAAAAATATCGAGTGCTTGTCTTGTTCGGCTCGTTAAAACTATCGAAAATTCATCCCTTTTGTATTATTTTACGCTTTTTCAGACTTACGGGATTATACAACGAAAAAGAATCTTCGAAGTCTTCTTTTCGTTTCTTTCAGACTCTCTAAAATTCAAAGAGACCGAGTTATCTTTGTCGTTAAACTCGTTAAAACCTAATAGCGACAAACTCATCCAAATGGACGAGAACAAGTTTCACTGTCGCTAGGCTCGCTAAAATATAGCGACAGGTTTTCCTGAAGGGCGGATTATAGAACAAGCATATGTTATCCTCCTCAAGCTTGACAAAAATAAAGAGGTACTGGTCAGGAATGACTGGGGAAAATTGGGAAGGAAACTTGAAGAAACTTTATTGGTAGCAAGTCGCTCTTGAACATGGCACTTTCCTTCCACATCCATGCCGGGTTGGGTTGTTCCGTTCACTGGTCATCACCATTTGTCCATCACACCATCCATCTTTGGGGTTAACACTACCAATCCATCGTCAGTGTCGCCGATATGTTCAAGAGAAGTCATTCAGACAATTCATCTGTGTCTCACCCGCTACAATACATTCATGCTTCATTCCTTCATGACTGCCACCCTGAACCCTATATCGTCAGTTGGTTTTCACCTCCAAAATCATTTGCTTCGTTCTGTGTCGTTGATGTGGGATTAATTAAGGCCCTCCTGCGATGGGTCGATTCTTGTTGACATCAACTCATTATCCAAGAAGTTGACTTAGGAACAGCCCTTTCAGTACTTTGAAGCTTGCATGCCTCAATGGCAAGTTTCTCACTTTCGGCAACAGGTTTACATCAATGACCTTCAACCGAGAGATTTTACGTGGTGTTCGACACCAAGTCCCTTTTCACACCACGTGAATTGTACTATAGTAACTTGAGGGTCAATGTCATTATTGGTGATTCCTCTCACGCCTGTTAACAGCTTACATCATTGGCTGGTAATCAGGCGATGTCTTTCCATGTTCGACTCCAGAACATTTTTCACATGGATCGACTTGTACTCCGAGTGAAGATTGAATGAGTTTTGAAGACCCTGGATCTAGCTTCATCCATTCGGGCTGCGATATATTCAGGAATATAAGAACATCCAGTGTACATCATTGCCAAACAGATGATCATCCAAATCAAAGGATGATGTGTCCATATCATCAGTCTGTCACACAAACGATCGTCTCTCCTATGTACATGAAAAATGAATTTATAAAGCTGAACATGGGAATGCCCGCCTCAGCTAGATCATGAAAAAATGTTGTCAAAATAATGTATTATATTGTATCTTATTACAGGTCACCTCCTAGCTCAGAAAAACTTCAGATCCTCATAGTAAGGCATTTCACCAACATCAAAAAAGATTAATGACCTCATGCTTTAGGGGGCAACTGTTATAGACATTTTTGGGCACTTCAACCCCAATCACAAATGTCCGTAAACTGAGGGCTCTTAAGTCCCTAAAAGTTTTCCTTCACTGCCTAAAGGAACAAGGTCAACTTATTACATCATCTCCCAGAAGTTCTCCACTGAAACTGCTCATAAATGGTCAAAACTGGACCATACTGAAAGCTCAATGCAGAGGGTGCGATGCATATCACCTTCCCAATGTACAGGGTGTGATGCATACTGATTTGCTCCTTTGTAGGGTGCGATGGCCGGGAATGTGTTGTATTTGGAGCATGATTGTTCAGAGGTCTTTGTTTCAGCCGAATGTATACCCCAAGAAATTTTTACACCCCTCCACGCGGGGGGGACTTGTCCACCTGCGAGGGTCCCGGGGCCAACGGTCGCCTGGTGGGGGCTCGGGGACAGCGCCCCCGAAGCTAAAAACATATGTAAATTTTCCTTGTAAAAGTATAGTAATTTCTAGTCAATCTGGGCCGTTCATTAGGTAGATGATCTGACGGTAGAACTTATGTTTAGTTTAGGGTTTTTTTCCCTAGAGGGCATTGTATTTGAGGTTGTGTAATAGATGTGTATTCTATGCGTGTGTGAGCGAGAAATAGAGAGGTAAGACTGTGAGAGAAAACAAAGGATATTACAGCGGATTTGCTGTAGGTTGTGTCTCTTCATTTTGCTGGATAATAGAAAGGAAGGACTAGCTATTCGGGGTGGACGTAGCCCAAACTGGGTGAACCACGTATATCTGTGTCTCTCTTGTTTTATGCGTTTTCTGTGTTTATATTTCTACAATATTTTATGTGTTCCATTGGTTCGTAATATATATATTTCTAACAGAATGGACAAATGGCAGGGACAAAAATGCGAGGTGGAAGCTCATGGAATCTTCCAGAAGCTTCCCCTCTGACACTTGCCTATCCATTTTCGACCAGGGATGAGTAAGAGATCATCATTCTCCAAGTGGAAGCAGGAACTATCAGAGAGAAGACACTAATCAAGATCCCAAAAGATGACTCACCTCTCTGTAATCATCTATATATTGGATCCCTCATCACAGAGATCCAGAGGCTGGAACTTTGTATCTTATAGAGAAGTGTTGTTGATATTATGGGGTACATTCACAGTGTTGGGTGATCTAGCTTTGCTTGAGGTGAAGAAGGGCTTCTTAGCTAGAGGATGATGCTGGGTCAGAGCACTTGGTTGTAATCTTCTTGCTACTTTTCATCTGAATAAAGCTATTCTTGTTTCCTTCCATATTCTTATGTACTTGTTTATATATGCATGTATATGGTTAATGCACATCTGATCCTGCATTATTTATGAATTTAGATCCTTGTTTCTTTCATAGTAATATGTTGTTGTGATTCCACAGGTAATTTTGAAGCTGGGAAGACAAAGGAGAAGCGACGAAATTATATCAAGAAAGAGAGGAAATCAAGCGCAAGACTCGGGTTGGCCCTCTTGGTCATCTTCTCATCTATTTTCATAAAAGGAATCAATAGTAGACTTTGATTGTTTGTTTCTAATATAGCCACCCATCTTAGTGGGAATAGCAGCATCCGATTGGACACTATTCCTGGATAACACTCCTCCAACCAGAGAGGTAGATCATGTCCTAGAAAAGCTTGGGCAGGAGGGTATAGGACTAGCTGCTTGGACATATGCCCATTCTTGATTGTCATGTTCCTAGCTCGAAAGCTGATGTAGGCATTTGTAGTAGCCGATCATGGTCTTCCTAGGATGAGAGCATACCTATTGAGCTTTACCTTCAGCTGGAGAATTAGGAAATCAGTAGGGTACTCCCAAGAATCGATGGATACCATTACATCTTCAACAATCCCTTCAGGGGTCATGGTGGAGCGGTTTTCTAACTGCAGTACTGTTGTGGTTTTTCTCAGGGAGCCCTAGAGGTTGAGCTTGAGCATAGTGTCCTTGGTCTTCATGTTAATGGTAGCCCCCAGATCAATCAAGGTATGGGGGATCATGGTGCCATTGATGTGGACATTAACCACTGGGCTTCTAGGGTCTAGATACTTCATAGATTACCTGCCCCAACATCAGGTCAGACAATTTTCCCATGACATTGATGGTTGGGGCATCTCTCTTATGCCTGCTTGGATGCCTGAAGAACTTTTTTTTTATCATCTTGTTGTATATAGGAACATCCTTTATGGCTTGGAGAAGTTGTATCTTTACACAAAATTGTTTCAATTCTCCTAGAAGTTCAGTTTCTTTTGGGGTAGGTTGTGTTGTTCCAGATAATCTCTCAGGAAAGGATGAAATTTCTTTTGGTTCACTTTCCTCTTTATCTTACTCATCCTCCTTAGGGGGAGGTTGGCTATCTGGGAGAACCTTCCCAGATCGTAGGTTAATCTCCTGAATCTCGATAGCATAGGTTGGGCATGATAGTTCCCCACTATATACTTGCTAAGCCTATCTGTTATTCAGGTTCGAGTTTAGTTGAGTAGGCATTTGGGGTTGCCTTGGTGGAGCAGGTGGCAAAAACGAGTGGGAGGAGAGTTGTACTGGGGCCTCCACCCCTCATGAGGTGCATTCCACTAAGGTTGTGGCTGTGCATAGGAGTGAAATGAATGAGTAGCTGGTTGAGCATGATATTGAGATGGATATGACCAAGGAGGAGGTGTGGACCAGGAATGATGAGCAGGGGGGCCCCAAGAAGGCATGGAATTGGCTTGATTGGAGTTGTAGTATGCCTGGGATGTCCCTTGCATTCTCTGCTGGTAAGGTCTAGGTCCATGCGGCCTCCTTTGGTTTATGAAATAGAGTGGCTAAGTGGCTCCCTTGGCCCCTTGCTATACAACTTTAAGTCTAGGCAAGGAAGGGCACTTACCTGTAGAATGATCTTCTTTGCAAACTGAACAAACCTCTATAGAGTTCATTGGATATTCGTTCCTAGGATGCTTTCTAGTGCACCTACGACAAAAAATGGTCAAAGCCCTCTCTGATTCCTCTTGTTTCCTTTTGATATGTAAGGTATCCATTTACATGGCAAGAGTCTACAACATCTCACTCTTGAAATCTTCCAGCATGTTTCCAAGTTGACCTTTGAGGGATGAACTAGATGAGGAGGTACTGGCTATGGGTTGACTCCCCCTACCTCTCTTTTTGGCTACCCTAGAATGGTTTCTAAAGAGAGTCTTTATGTCTTCATAAGGTAGTTGGTAGATGTCTCCCCCAACCAGTAAATGGATGGTGTCTAGAAGGTCTTCTGGAATTCCCCTGAGTAGGACCAACTTTAGAGATTCGGGGTCAAGTGTGCACCTGACCCTTTTATAACTGAGATGGAATCTCTCTTCATAATCCTCCAAGGATTCATCACTTCCCATGGTAATTCAAAATATTTCTTCCTTAGTATATTTTGACCTACAGTAGTCCTAATATTTATTATTGAAGGCTTGTTGCATCTAATCCCAAGTTGTGATGTTGTTGCTAGGTAACCCCATAAACCAGCACAATGCTACATCCTTGAGGGTAGAAGGAAACAGTTTCAAGTTATGCTCATCTCTTGTAGAGTCATAGGTTCAACAAGTAACTAAAAACTCAAACAGAAAGGTGTCAGGATCTTCCGTAGTCAATCCATTGAAGTGAGGTAGGGCTAAAGGGCTTATGTTCTTCATTTTAGTGTCCCCATTGGTCTCTCGGATGGGAAAGGTACCCTCTACTCTTTCTCCATTCCCCCTAGCATTTCTGTTTTCAGCCATTGTCTCAGGAGGGATGGTGTCTTCCTCTTCTTCTCCTATAGGTTCTTCAAATATCTCAGGTTGTTCTCCTAAAGCATCTTCTGGATCACTGCCACTGAAGAAGAGAGAAAGGTGGCTTTGTGATGTGGTGGGGGTGTTGGTTAGGAATTTCCCTGAATTATCTCTGTTCCTACGAGGCATGAAAGGAAATCTCTTTTTTTTTGGGTGATTTTTGTTTTTTCACTATTTGTACTTGCAAAAGTGAAATTGATTGAACAATCAAATTGCAACTAACTGAAATGAACTTGCTGAAAGGAAATTGCAGAACTGAAATGAAAGCAAGGAAATGTAGGAATTGAAAGAAACAACTACTCTACTTTTGTTCAAATGAACTACTTAGCAGAATGTTGCAGTAGAAAATAGAAGAAAAGCAGTAATCACAAAATACTCTGACACTTCCCCGGCAATGGTGCCAAAAAGTGGTGAGCTCTAGTATTGCAACAATAATGCTACAACTCCTGGGGCTTCCTACTTTACTTTTATAAACCTGCTAGTTCGTAACAAACTTGGAAGTGTGGTGTTGTATGCACAAGTACTAGCTCTTACTACAAGCTATCACTTGGTCAGTTGGCGCAAGGTCACTAGGAGCTCAAGCCATCTTCTATGAGTTTCCAAAAGAAGCTTTTAGCTTTGATGAAAGAAAGCTAACTCTAAAGAGGCTATTCTACTTACAGAAAGAGAAAGAAGACTAGAGTGTAAAGCAAACCGTAGCAAACCTAATTCTTCCAACTAACCCTACTTTTGTAGAAAAAGAGATGAAAACTAATGAAATGAGTGCCATTGACTACTGAGAAAGTGAATTACATCTATTCAAGCTACTTCTTGAAGGAAATGAGAAATAAAACATCCTTTTGAGTTTTTGAGTGTTTTATGTAAAATTGTTATGCTTGTAATTTATCTGTTTGTGGTTGTGGCAGAGATTTGTTGGTGATGGAAGACGACCTTGGGGTTTGAAAATGTGTAGGAAGATGTGGGGGAATCATAAGAATCATCTAGTAACCTTCTGGACATTTCCTCTGTGATCGAACTTCAAAAAGTCACTTTCAGGAAATTCTACAGGAGGTTGCAAGGGATCTACAGGAGGACCTATAGGAGGATGCTAAGTTGTTTTTAGAGGTTTAAAGGAGGGAAAAGGTAGCTGAAGATTAGATGGAGGCGTCAAGGTGTTTGAAGCTCATCAAGGATGATTAGGAAATAAAATCATGGTTGGATTTGTTCAAGAGACAAGAGGGAAGCTTAATGGAAGAATGCAGAAATTAGGGCAGATTTGTAAAGGGCTATGAATGAATTGTGACACCTGCGAGAAAAGAGATGATGATGGCTACTTTATTGATGTAGCATGAGCAAAGGTGTGATATAAGAGAGCTTTAAGTCAAGATACTGAAATTGAGCAAGAAAAGAACTAGTTATACCAAAAGAACAGAGTTATCTCTTATGTTAACCTAAATTCTAACCTAGAAACATAAAATGTTGAACAATATTATATGAATAGGAAAGCATGTAAAGGGACCTATTGTAGAAACATAAATGAGCATGGAAAAATGGATCTGAAGCAAAACATTAACTGCTTAATCAAAATATAACACTAGAAAATGCACACAATCCACGTGTCAACATGCAACTTTTATTTCTTTGTTTTAAGTTTTACTTAATTCAATACTTATCTTAATTTTAATATTTCTTATTTTATTCCTTTTCACTTTTTGTCAACTTTACTTATTTTTACTACTTTATAGTTTACTTATTTATATATATATATATATATACAACTCCAATCTATTATTACTATTTTTTTTTGTAAGCTTGGCAGAACATTTTCATTCATATTCTTCAAAAATTAGGTTACAACCATAATTCAAGGAGTTCAATGGCCTCAACCTGCCCATAGGGAAACCAAGTCTGTTGGCCACTGAATAACATTATAAGCCATCCGGAAACATAAAAGTTTGAGTCTGTCTAATAGTGCCTTATATGACTAAATGCCTTGAAACCTGAATCTAAGAACTAAGTAACTGAAACATAATAACCTAGAAGGAAAATTTACCATATAGAGTTAAACAAAATTTCAAACCAAGTAAGACCAAGCATACTGTTATTCATTAAAGGAATCCACTAGAGATGTATATTTTTCACTTGAACCTAGTAATCAGACAAGGGAAGGCATAGAATGTGTTTTTCAATGCGGCCAAGGCAGACATTCTGCCGCTGAATTTGGAACTGAATAAGCTGAAATTCCTTTTGGATTTCTAGAAGATCAAGATCAGACTTAAGGAGCTAGTTGGAGGGTTCATTATGGCCTTGGCCATAATTTTCTTCATTAACCAATAGAGGTGAGTATTCTATTTGAATTGAGGAGTACGAACTCTGAAATGGATAGGGTTGGGGACCACGTCTTTCCAATCTTCCAATTGAATCTTTGCTTTTGCTTGTTGGTTAAGATTTCTCTCCCAATTTGAGATAAGTTTTAGGACCTGAGATGGGGTACCTATCTGTTAAGATTGGGTTGCGTTGTGGATTAGATGTGAGGCTAATTTTCAGCCCCTACCTCTCGGATGGTAGGGCTGAGATGGACTGTTATCACCACATATTATTTACTACTTTATTTGTCTACTATTATTATATTTTCTTCATTATTTATTATTTGTTTAATATTATTATATTTGCTTTCTTATTTATTATTTATTTACTTATATGTTAATACTATTTTATTTTATTATTATTATTATTATTAGGGGGCATTACATACTCCCTCTCTTTAAAGAACTTTGTCTCAAAGTTAAGTTGAATATTTTGAATTTTATTTTATTTTATTTAATTATGTATTACTTCACATTTACCCTACGCCCTCTACTGAACTAGTATAACTAGTAGCCATAGAAAGTTTTCACATCACCGGGGAAATCCCAAGGAATCTCTGTCATTTTTCCCAATTTTTGAAACTAGCCATAAAGCCTCATTAGTGTGTACCATAGTCCAAGGTTGCCCCCAAGGCTCGTATCTAGCCCATACCTCATATTCCCTAAGACAAACAACTGACTCAATACTCTATGCAGTAGTACTCTAGGCATATCGAATGGTTGGCCCACTCTCTCCACACTCACTAAGGTGCACAACCCCATGCATCGAAGTCCTTACAACCCCACTAGACTTTGGCATCCCAATCTGATATTAGGGACTCAACCTCCTCATGATGCTCCCATAACCCCCAAGAGCTATCCATCAAGAGTTATACAAGACAAATGAACCACTAGCATATGTAGTGTTGATTGAGTATGTCTCCATCCCATATGATGTTATATATTCTCCCTCGTAGGTATGGGCTCCCACGACATCATCAAATAAACCAACCCTCTTGGCTCATTTTCGGATTTATTTTCAATCATCACCTCTCATCATGTAATCAATGCATTAGTTATATCACCATAATATCAAAAAAAATCCACATGCTAACTCTCACATGTCATCATGGAAGTACACACCATTATCACAAAATATATAAACACCACATTTGCATGACATCATTAACCTTTCATTAGAAACTTTGTCTCATTTACCAGATATCGTCACATAGTAAAACATCATTACAGCTTATACTTCAACATTTCCAGATTGACATAAAGAAATAATTAAAACCATACCTTTTTATAAAAAAAACCATATGAAGAGAAAATTTGGCATTTAAAATGTAAAACATTTTATTATATTGAATCATTCCAACATATACATAAATTATAATACCACTTAAAATTAGCTTAAGCATACCTACATATGAAATAAGAATTTTAATACTATTTAAGGTTTACCTAAACTTAAAATGAGCAACATAAATATTATTAAAAAATTGTCTTATCACTTAAAAATAGTAATGCCTTTCCTCTTAAAGTAGATCGGGACAATTATAAATGTAGACTATGTTATAGGGAACAATTATCTTTCCAATACATACATAAATATTATTATGCTTACTTATGGGAAAGTTCAAAAAAATATTATTGATATAAAAATAAGTTTTATTTAAGTATGGGGATTTACGCAGTGCATTATATTAGATATCATTTTTGGGATTCAACTGCGTTAAGTAAGTCATTCAAACGTATGACCATTTCCATGAGAGGTAGTCGTAACTGACAAATTTCTCATGATTTTTGAATAGTTCACTTAGCACTCATTGCATCGGGTGATGCTCACAGGGGTGAAGAAGTGGGATTGAAACTAGTGAAATGTGGAGAACGAATCACATAGGATCAATCATCACTTTCGGGGCTTGCACCCAGTAACCAGGACTTCCCAGGAGGTCACCCATCCCAGATCTCCTCTGGCTCAAGCGCGCTTAACTATGGAGTTTTTGCCCACAATCAAGCCCATTTAGCTTGCTACCCCATTTGCAAAACCTTAGCAAGTATTGTGCCTCATTAACCATTCAAGTAGAGATCCCTTGACTCTTCTTGAATTAAGTATGGGGGTTTACGCAGTGCATTATATTAGATATCATTTTGGGATTCAACTGCGTTAAGTAAGTCATTCACGTATGACCATTTCCATGAGAGGTAGTCGTAAGTGACTAATTTCTCATGGTTTTTGAATAGTTCACTTAGCACTCATTGC